>JAWWLR010029045.1:0-10599 GCA_035041075.1 Acraspis erinacei | reverse complement strand
AATTCTCTGAGCTTTTGTATTCTCGGAATTTCTCGTATTCTCTGAATTTATTGAATTCTCTGAAATTATTTAATACTCTGAATTTCTTGAATATCTGAAATAATTGATTTTCCTAAATTATTTAGGATCCCTTAATTCTTTGAATTCTTTTAAATTCCCAGAATTTATTTAATTCGATAAATATCTTTAATTCCTTGAATTCTTTGATTTCCTCAAATTTCCTTAACACCTTAAATTCCCTAAACTCTTTAACTAATATGAATTCCTTTAATTCTCTACCTTTCTTGGAATTTCTGCATTCGTTTAGTGTTCAGAATCCCTCGGCTTCTCTGTATTTCTCGTATTCTCTGAATTTATTGAATTTTCTGAATTGATTGAATGTTCTCAAATAATTGAGTTTCCTAAATTATTGGGGAATCCATAATTCTATGAATTCTTTTAAATGCCCAGAATTTATATAATTCCAAAAATAACTTGAATTCCTTGAATTCTCTGATTTCCGCAAATTTCCTTCACTCCTCAAATTCCCTGAATTCCTTAAACGATACGAATTACTGCATTCCTTAAGTGTTCAGAATACCTCGACTTCTCTGAATTTCTTTTATTATCTGAATTTTTTTAATTCACTGAATTGACTGAATGCTCTGAATTTCTTGAAATCTCTGAAATAATTAAATTTCCTAAATGATTTGGGATCTATTAATTCTTTGCATTTTTTTTGAATTCCCAGAATTTATATCATTCGATAAATAACGTTAATCCCTTGAATTCTCTGATTTCCTCATTTTTCTGAACTCCTTAAATTACCTGAATTCCTTAACTTATATGAATTCCTTGAATTCTAGACATTCCTTAGAATTTCTGCATTCCTCAAGTGTTCGGAATCCCTTGATTTCTCTTAACTTTTTTATTCTCTGAATTTGTTGAATTATATGAATTAATTAAATTCTCTGAATTTCTTGAAATCTCTTAAATAATTGAATTTCCTAAATTATTTGGGATCCCTTAATTCTTTTAATTCTTTTAAATTACCAGAATATATTTAAATCGATAAATAACTGGAATTCCTTGAATTCTCTGATTTCCTAAAATTTTCTTAATTCCTTAAATTCCCTGAATTCCTGTAATTCTCAGAATTCATTGAAGTCTGTACATTCCTTGGAATTTCAGCATTCGTTTAGTTGTCCGGATCCCTTGAATTCTCTGCATTTCTTGCATTCGCTGAATTTATTCAATTCTCTAAATTTATTGAATACTCTGAATTTCTTTCAATCTCTGAAATAATTGAATTTCCTAAATTATTCGGGAATACTTAATTATTTGAATTATTTTCAATGCCCAGAATGTATTTAATTAGATAAATAACGTGAATTCCTTGAATTCTCTACCTTTCTTGGAATTTCTGAATTCCTGAAGTGTTCAGAATCCCTCGAATTCTCTGAATTTCTCGTATTCTCTGAATTTATTGAATTCTCTGAATTTATTGAATTGTCTGAATTTATTGAATTGTCTGAATTTATTGAATTCTGTGAATTTATTTAAATCTGTCAAATAATTGAGTTCCTTAAATTATTGGGGAATCCTTAATTCTATGAATTCTTTTAAATTCCCAGAATTTATATAATTCGATAAATAACTTTAATTCCTTTAATTCTATGATTTAGTCAGATTTCCTTAACTCCTTATATTCCATGAATTCCTTAAATTATATCAATTCCTTGAATTCTCTGCATTCCTTGGGATTTCTGCGTTCCTTTAGTGTTCAGAATATCTCGAATTCTCTGAATTTCTCGTATTCTCTGAATTTCTCTTATTCTCTGAATTTCTCGTATTATCTGAATTTATTGAATTCTCTGAATTTATTGAATATTCTGAATTTCTTGAAATCTCTGAAATAATTGAATTTCCTAAATAACTTGGGGTCCCTTAATTCATTGAATTCTTTTAAATTCCCAGAATTTCTTAAATTCTATAAATAACTTGAATCCCTAAATTCCCTGAATTCCTTTCATTCTCAGAATTCATATAATTCTCTACGTTTCTTGGAACTTCTGCATTCCTCAAGTGTTCAGAATCCCTCGACTTCTCTTAACTTCTCGTATACTCTGAATTTTTTGAATTCTATGAATTTATTGAATTCTCTGAATTTCTTGAAATCTCTTAAATAATTGAATTTCCTAAATGATTTGGGATCCGTTAATTCTTTAATTTTTTTTTAATTCCCAGAATGTATTTAATTCTATAAATAACTTGAATTTCTTGAATTCTCTGATTTCCTAAAATTTCCTTAATTCCTTAAATTCCCTGAATTCCTGTAATTCTCAGAATTCAGAGAATTCTCTACATTCCTTGGAATTTCACCATTCCTTAGGTGTTCAGAATCCCTTGAATTCTCTGATTTTCTCGTATTCTCGGAATTTCTCGTATTCTCTGATTTTATTGTATACTCTTAATTTCTTGAAATCTTTCAAATAATTGAATTTCCTAAATGATTTGGGATCCGTTAATTCTTTAATTTTTTTTAATTCCCAGAATGTATTTAATTCTATAAATAACTTGAATTCCTTGAATTCTCTGATTTCCTAAAATTCGCTTAATTCCTTAGATTCCCTGAATTTCCTTAATACTCAGAATACCTTGGATCCTCTACATTCCTTGGAATTTCAGCATTCGTTTAGTTGTCCGAATCTCTTGAATTCTCCGCATTTTTTGCATTCGCTGAATTTATGGAATTCTCTAAATTTATTGGAAACTCTGAATTTCTTGAAATCTCTGAAATATTTGAATTTCCTCAATTAATCGGGAATCCTTAATTGTTTGAATTCTTTTCAATGCCCAGAATTTATTTAATTCGATAAATAACGTAGATTCCTTGAATTCTCTACCTTTCTTGGAATTTCTGAATTCCTGAAGTGTTCAGAATCCCTCGACTTCTCTGAATTTCTCGTATTCTCTGAATTTCTTGAATTCTCTAAATTTATTGAAATCTCTCAAATAATTGAGTTCCCTAAATTATTGGGGAATCCTTAATTCTATGAATTCTTTTAACTTCCCAAAATTTACATAATTCGATAAATAACTTGAATCCTTTTAATTCTCTGATTTGGTCAAATTTCCTTAACTCCTTAAATTCCATGAATTCTTTAAATTATATCAATTCCTTGAATTCTCTGCATTCCTTTGAATTTCTGCATTCCTTTAGTGTTCAGAATATCTCGACTTCTCTGAATTTCTCGTATTCTCTAAATTTCTCGTATTATCTGAATTTATTGAATTTTCCGAATTTTTTTAATTCTCTGAATTTCTGAAAATCTCTTAAACAATTGAATTTCCTAAATTATTTGGGATCCCTCAATTCTTTGAATTCTTTTAAGTTCCCGGAATTTATTGAATTCTATAAATAACTTGAATTCCTTGAATTCTCTGATTTCCTAAAATTCCCTTAATTCCTTAGATTGCCTGAAGTCCTTTAATTCTCAGAATTTCTTGGATTCTGTACATTCCTAGGAATTTTAGCAATGCTTTAGTTATCGAAATCCCTTGAATTCTCTGCATTTCATGCATTCGCTGAATTTATTGAATTCTATGAATTTATTGAATTCTCAGAATTTCTTGAAATCTCGGAATTTCTTGAATTTCATAAATTATTAGGGATCCCTTAATTTTTTGAATTACTTTAAATTTCCTGAATTCCCAGAATTTATCTAGTCTGATAAATAACTTGAATTCCTTGAATTCTCTGATTTCATGCAAATTTCCTTAATTCCTTAAATTCCCTGAATTCCTTAAATTTTCTGAATTCTTTAAAACTTTATAAATTATTCAAGAAATTTTGGGAATTTTTAAGGATTCCCTGGACATATTCTGATATTCTTTGCCGTTTTAATTAGAAAAAAATAACATATATTAATATTAATTTTAATTTATCCAAAAAGGCTATAAGTGATCTGCAGGGGATATTCTTATATTATTTAATCCAGATAGAAAATTTGAAGAATATTCCAAATATCTGTTTTATTTTAGAAAAATATATTCAAAAAAAGAAGGAGATTTTGAAAAAATACTATTTTCCCCATTATTATCTGATTATCTATTTGCAGGTACAGAATATGAAGCAAATGTTAAAATTTCATTAAAAAACCGCAGATATCTAGAATTGCTATTAAATAATATAATTATGAACAATAACCATTAAAATTAAATAAATCAAAAGTAAACAAGATTTAAATAAACTACAACTTTCCAGCATTATTATAAGAAAATATTTTATTTAAACAATATTTTGGTTAAATTTATCATATAATTGTCAAGCTTTAACTAATTTTTATTAATAATTTTAAAAATTCAGAAAAACCCGGACTTTTTATCTCTATTCTGACAGAAAGTTTCTGAATAAATAATAAATTGTTTTTAAAAATTATGTAGACTTGCTTTCATTGTGAAGAATGGTGAATTATGTATTAGAAACAAATTGTATTTAAAAAAATTAAGGTATGTAACTTTTAATTAATGATTAATGTGCAGAATGCCTGAAAGTAAAGCCAAGAATCCAACAACCAAATTTAGTAACACAACCATGAGATATTCATATTGCAATTTGTAAAAAGGTAAAAGTTTTCCTTAAAAAAGAAGAAAAAAACTTACTTTTTGGACAAAAAAAATAAGGTTTTAAGAAAAGACATTTTCTCTGCTATTTTTTATTTTTCCGCAAAAAAGATTTTTTTCTTTCTTTCTTAGGAAAATATTTATCTTTTTCAAATTGCAATAGAAACATTTGATGGTGGCTGTGCAAATTTGTTCGTTGGATTATTTGTCTTATTTTCAGGTATTTCGCACATTTCTTAAAATTATGAAAATTACCCTAAAATATGTTCAATACCTTGAAATTTATTTAAATCCTTAGTAACATTTTGACTATCTTGAAAATTCCTTGAAATTTTTAAAAATTGCTTAAAATCTTTAAAGACCTTTTACTTTTCCTAAAATTATTAAAATATTACTCAAAGTTTTTGAGCTCCATAAAAATAACCTAAAATATTTTTGATATAATAAAATTTTTTAAATCCTTTGAAAATTTTTTGATGTCTTGAAGAAACTTTGAAATTCCTTCAAATTATTCAAACGTAATCAAAACATTTTCGAATTTTTAAAAACACCATAAAATCTTTAAAATATTTTGGAATTCCTTCAAATTATGAATATGTTTTCGAAAATCTTTGGAATCCTTTAAAATAATATATATTTTTTGAAATACCTTTAAGCTTTTTAATTCTCTTAAAAATTCTTTTGCATCCAGAAAAATTTCCTAAATTAATTAAAATTTATTTGAATTCTTTCGATTAATGCAAATCTATTTAAAAAACCTTAGAATATTTTTGAATTCGCAAAAATATTTCGAATCCTTTTAAATCTTTTGAAATCCTTTGAAACTTTTGGAATATCTTGAAGATTGATTAAGATTGTTAAAAATTCCCTGATGTGTAGAAAAAAGCCTAGGAAAAAAAGCTTAGGATTTTTAAATTGTTTAAAAAATTAAAAATTGTTTTAAATTATAAAAAACTATTTCAAATTTCTCGGCTTTTCCAAAATACCCTTAAATATTTTCAACAGTCTGATATTTTTTGGAATCGAAATTAATAGTTTTAAAATCCTTTAGAATTGTTTTAAATTCCTAAGATCTTTAAGATCTTTTGAAAATTACATCAAATTATCGAAATCTATTCAAAAAAATTTTAGGGTTTTCAAAAAATGCAGAAATCTTTCCAATTTTTTTGAAACGTTTTGAAATCCGTTGAAACTTTTGAAAAAACTCGAACGTTCAATGCAATTTTTCAAATTTCCTGAAATTTCTGAAATCTTTTGAAATTCCTTCAAATTATCGAAAGTTATTCAAAACTTCTAGGAATTTTTAAAAGTATCCTTAAATCTTGAAATTTTTTTAAAATACACAAAAATATTTTCCATCCTTTACAATTTCTTTTAATCCTTTGAAACATTTCAATTAGCTTAAAATTCCTTAGAATTTTTTAACATTTGAAGAAAATTTAAAATTATTTTAAATTAGTAAAATCTATTTCCAATTTCTTGTATTTTTCAAAATTCCCTTAAATATTTTCAATCCTCTCAAATTTTTGGGAATCGTTGAAAACATTTTAAATATTGTTTAAATTCCTTACATTTTTCTTAATTTCATAAGATATTTAAAATCTTTTGAAATTCCTTGAATAAGATGAAATTTACTTTTAAAAAAAGAAGAATTTTTGTCCAAGAAGGCGAATTTTCAACAAATAAAGATTTCCACACAAGAAAGAAATAAAATTTTATCCAAATTATTGTACCTTCAAGCGGAAAGACGAATTTTCTCTATGAAAATTGAATTTTCAAACCAAATATGACTTCAGCAAAAAATTAATTTTCCACGAAACTGATGCATTTTTTCACATTAAATATGAAATTTCAAACCCGTAAAATTATTTTTTTTTACCCAAAAAGGAAAATCTTCAACTAAAAAAATCAATCTTAAAATAATTTTCTCCACAAAGCAGTTAAAATTTCAATTTAGGAGATGAATTTTCAACTAAAAATATAAATATTCAACAAAGAAATGTCTTCTTTACAAAATGTTGTATTCAAATCTTTCAATCAAAGTAGTTAAACACTCAAGCAACTAAGTGTAATTTTTAACCAAAAAGTGTCATTTTCATTCAAAAATGACATTTCTCCAAAGAAAGATGATTTTTTAATTCGAAAGGATAAATTTTGGAAAAAAAGTTCAGTTATCTACTTAAAAAGATTTCAGTTATCTTCTCAATAACAGACTATGAATTTTTAAACTAGAAATAAATTTCTACAAAATAAATCGAATTTTCAATTCTAAAAGACGAATTTTTAACGAAAAGGATGACTTTTTAACAAAATTGTTGAATTCTCTACCAAACAGTTGATTTTTTTTCAACACAGATAACATTTTTCTCAAAACAGATAAATTTTGAATCAAATTATTTTTTCTGATAGTTTAATTTTCATTCAAAAATGATTCCAGTTGACTTTTTCAAATTCAAAATATGATTTAAAAAAAAGTTTCTAAAATTAAATTTTTAATCCAAAAAGACGAAGTTATTCAACGTAAAAGAATTAATTTTTAACAAAACAGTTTAATTACCTAACAAATAGTTATATTTTTATCAGTGAAAGATAACAATGGCCCTTAAAACAGATGAATTTTCAATTTAAAAAAATACTTTAATTTTCATCCAGAACAGATTTTAGTTCTCTTTTTAACACCAAAAGAAGAAAGAAATAGTTAATTTTCTATTAAATAGTCGAATTTTTAACAACAAAGTATGACTTCTTAACAAATTCGTTAAATTTTCAACCAAACAGTTGTATTTTTGGCCAAGAAAAATGAAAAATCTACTAAAACTGGTGAAGTATTTAATCAAAAAGACAAATTTTCAAAAAAGGTTTAAATTTTCATACAAAAAGATTTGAATTGACTTTTGAACACAAAAATACGAATTTTAAACCAGAAGTAAATTTTTTTGGAAGCAGTTGAATTTTTAATAAAATAGTTAGATCTTTATCCAAAATATATTTCAGTTGACTCATCAGCAAGAAAATATCAATTTTAAACAAAAGTTTAGTGTTCTACGAAATTTTTTTTTTTTTTTAACCAAAGAAGGCGAATTTTTGCAAACCGGTTGAATTTGCAAATCTAAAAGGATGTCTATTTAAGAAAAAATGTCGATATTGTCCACCAAATAATAAACTTTTTAACTAAAAAGATAATCTTCAGGTGAAACTATTTGCCAATTTGCAAAAATTACGTACGTGAGTAAAGGGCACCCTCTCCCTTCCGTAAAAAAACGTAACAAAATGTATCGACCCCCTCCCGTCATTTAACTGTTACGTAATTTAAGTACAGTCTGTAAGGGTAGTTTGAAGAATTTACGGGTAGTTTAGATAAATCAGTGTGTAGAATAATCAAGTTTGTATCTTAAATAAGTGTCTTAGAATATTTAAAAAAAATTTTAATGATAATAAAATAAGTGGTTTCGAATGATAATTAATAATAAATTACATGGTCGCACATTTAGCGCAGGATTTCAAGCTGCTATGAATATATTTATCAAATATTTTCTTTTTTATTCAATTCGCAGTTTAATTCTTTTAAGCAAATATTGTTTTAATAAACATTTAAATAATCAATTTTATTTTTTAAATAATTGAATTTAATATAATTTTTTCAGTTTAATAAGTTTATATTAAAATTACTAACTAATAATTTAAAGTTTTTACAAGTGAAATTCTATTGTTATCCAGATTAAATTTGTTTAATTTTGATTCTTGAAAGTGTAATGGTGTCGAGGCTCCTTCAGGGGAATGAAAATCTGATTTGTCACACGAGGAAGTACACTTTCGAAACTTTGAATACTGTTTACCCAATCTCTGTTCCATTTCTGTCTCTCGTCTGACACACTCAAAAGAAGACAAACAATTTAACAAAAACTTTATTTGTATCAGCTGAGAAAGCTCATTATTATATTTAATTGTTTGTTGTTAGAGACTGATTTATATAAAAAATTAAAAAGATATTTTATTTGTCTTCTTAAAATCAAATTCTTGTATCCTTTTTGCCTTATCGCATTTAGGCCGGTTTCCGGATGTGTCTTTGGATATCCGGAATTATCGGTATACCGGTTATTTCTGGCAACTTGAAATTGATTGCCAAAAATAAACTTTAAAAATGTAAAAACGTCACGGAAAATTAGGGAAATGTCAGGGAAGATTTAGAAGATGCAATCCTGGAAAGGGAAAGCGAAATTTCGGTATCTGGCGATTTAACCGGAATGCGACCGGAGTGGGCAATGAAAAAGTCGGACAGTAGGGAGGTCGTTGCCAGAAGAGGAATTATAGTCCTGAATACTACCGCATCAAAATTTTGAAGACCCGGGCAAAGAGAGCTGACAACAAATATCTCGTTGGCCTCAGAAGATTGGGTACAATTTAGCGAAAGCTTTATTTTTGGATCTGATCAAAAATGCCGATTATTATATTTAATTTTTTTTTTTAGAGAGGGAGTTATATAAAAGAAAATTTAAAAGGCACATTTTATTGATTTTCATAAAATCAAATTTTTTTACTCCCTTTTGCTATATCTGATTTAGTCTGGTCTCCTGATGTGTTTTTGCACATCCTGAATTAATGCCACGTTTTTTCTAAACCTATAAAAATGTAAAATTATTCAAATTTCTAATAGAAATATATTTATGCAAAATAAATAAATTTATTTAAAGTAAATAAAAATTGTAAGTATAATATCCAAGCCTGAAGAAATTTTGTAATATTTAAGAATCAACAAATAGTAAATTAATTTTTAGAAAGAGATTCAGGAAATTTGAGGAAAGATATACATTTTCGTAAAAGTAAAGAAACCAAGCGAGTGCCTCTGAGAATATTTATTCAAACCTATTCCGTGTTTTTTGTAAATACTGTTCGCAATAATGCGATGAGGAATTTTTTAACTCAATAAGGAAATATTCGATGTCTAGGAAATGTGCATTATAATGGCCCCATTCAGCCAATTTGACAACAAGAGGAGGGGGAATTTTTGTATATATAAAGCGAGATATCTTGAGGAGTGTTCACTTATTGAGTTACGCTGATTAAAAATAAATTCAATGAAAAGTTTGTTAACAATTAGTCCAATGCGATTCTCACTGTTTGCCTTACTCTGCTACTTTTTTTACAATTGTGTTAGTGCTAGTAGTTCTTATGGTGGCCATATGAATGTTGGAACTAGTGATACTAGTGATACTAGTATTACTAATGGGAATCAGACACCATTGAATTTAAAACAACAATATCAACAACGGAGACTAGCAGAAGTAAAAGCGGAACAAGATCTAATACGAAAGCAAATAGAGAGACAAATAGAAATACAGGAATACGAAAAAAAGCATAAAATATCTTATGAAAGGGCAGATGCTCTGAGTGAGTTTAAGAACATATATATTTCATCAATAACATACTTAGTATCCACCATACCGAAATTCGGCATGATTAGTCAAATACTTTTTCATATTTTTTCCAATTTTTCCGGGACCACTCGACACAGTTTAAAGTATAAGGTTTTCAAATTTGCTGTGTGACAACAAGTTCCTTTTCATGTCTCAAAAATTCGACATGCAACAATATGTAAAATGAATTTCAAGATTTTAGATTTCTTTTGCAATTTAAATAAAATTTTATCAAAATGAAATACATAGGATCTGTTACTATATTTGTGGCTACTTTTGCACTGAGAATTTTTGAAAACTTCTGGAAACATTGCCGTTGCCGTAAATAATGTTTTCTCATTTTTGGTGGTGAGCATGAGAAAATCCGGAATACTAGTTACCGAATACCAAAATAATTAATTTTGAGAACCGAGTTTCTTCTTTTTTGTTTGATAAGGGAACGCATTGTCTGAAATAAAAAAATCCGCTGGCTTCGTGTGCACATTCTCATAGCGCACTACGCGCGCGGCCTGCAAGTTTGAGCGCGCCTAGGGCGCGCGACTGTTGGTTCTCGCGCTTCGCGCTCGATAATGTATTTACC
>JAWWLR010028990.1:0-10601 GCA_035041075.1 Acraspis erinacei | reverse complement strand
TCGTCAATTTAACACATCATGAGATTGATTTTGGCATTAAGGCTCAATGGAACTTTTTCGGAACTTCTCATGGGAAAGCCCCATGTGATGGAGTCGGAGGAACCGTTAAACGATTGGTCCGAAGAGCATCATTGCAGAGAGTTGGAAATAGAAAACCAATAACAACAATAGAAGAGATGTACCTGTTCTGTGCAGAAAACGTCTTGGGTATTCATTTTATTAAAGTGGATAAATCAGAGGTCGAAGAAATACAGACAGAATTATCAGCACGATTCTCAAAGGCTCAGACTGTACGTGGATATAGAAGTCAACATTGCTTTGAGCCTATATCCCAATTTGAAATAAGAACGTACGCAGTGTCAGGATCCTCCAAGTAATAAATTGCATAAAAAGTCCACCCCTGTAAATAATTGGTTTAGAATATTTAGACTGAAAATTTACATGTAACCTCCTATTTTAACCTGTTATAATAGAAAGTGATTTTAATTTTTTTCCTACAAATTCAGTTGCCAGAAGATCCCAATTTGAATATTCTCTGACATTTCCCTGGGCAATTTTTCATTTTCCCTGGCGGTTATCTGATATTATAATTGTAATTATAATCATATAATATTGTAATTATAGAATTGTAATGATTAATCATGATTTTAATGATTGAGTCCTAATTATAATTTGTTGAATTAAAAAAATTCCCTAACTTTTTCAGATTTTTTCCTCCCTCCCCTAGCTTGTAGCGACTCTGAAATTATTTAAAAATTGATTAAAATTATTGATTCCGCGTACTTGCTTAAAGTGCAGATTTTTTTTTGAATTTTAAATTTAAAAAAAGACAGTAATTTTCAGGTTTTCGAGGAAGAATATCCTGAACAATAAGTTTTGATTAGCAGTTTTACTGCACTTCCTGCAAAAGGTTTTGTACCAATCCTTGTTTATAAACAAGTTTTATCATTTTCGGTTGTGTATTTTGCTTATCATAAGTGATAAAAGTTTGCGATAATGGCATATTTTGACAGGTCACTTTAAACACTTTTTTCTTCTCCTATTTCAACTAGAACTCTAAACTACCATTATAAATAATAAATTTCAATCATCCTTAATCGCACGGTTGCTCTCTACTTAATTTTAAATAGGTAGTTTTAGTGCTTAATTTATTTTGAAAATGACATACTATCGCCATTTTTCACACGTCCACATACTTTCAACAGTTTTTCCTGGCTTAATAAAAAAATGTATTGTTCGTAAAATACACGAATCGAATCTAAAAATATAAGAACTAATTATAAACCAATTTTAAAAAATTTCTAAATTTTGACCGTAATCAGTTTCAGGTGATCATTCATGGAGTGACCCTATAACAATTTGGCAATCTAAAGAGACTCGCTGCCCATGCTCTTCTGAAAATCTTAAAACTCGATGCGATTCTACAAAGACTGTACCAGGCATACAAAAATACCATTCTTTTGTACCTTCAACAGAATTGGTTCTGACTTTGAAAAATTATTCGTCATCTCGAGAATATCAAATTTACCCGAAGAGAGATACACCCCAAAACATTGTAGTAAAATTGACTCTTCAAAAACCATCTTGAAATATAAAAGGCAAGCAGAATCGTTCACCATTAAAAATTAAAAAAAGATTAAAAAATAACTAAATAGTTATCCAGCTATGTAAACGTGAAAATAAAATAAAAATTGGTTAAACCTAAGCAGAAAAATTATTGTTATCAAGTATAAGAACAGCTAAGATAATACAGCATGCCTGGTAGCGTTGTAGTTAGTTGGCACGGGTGTAATCATTTTTTCATTGTTTAATGATTATTTTTATTGTTAACCTCGCATAAAACTTTTTTTAATTAAAAGCTTGAAAAATTATCAGTTTTGCACGATACAAAAAAGTAATATTTCAGTGCTCATTTCAAATATTAAAATACAAAGTGTCTCGTAGGATGAATAAGAAATTTTTTTATGTATCCTTCAAACCATGACCTCCTCTAAAGAACATTATTAGAAATTTCCCGCTCACCATTTCTAAAATCTCATTTTAGAAATTTTCAGACGGATCTATCTACATAGTCATATATTTGGTAGATTATTAACATTTTTTAAAATCAAATTTAGAAGAAAAATTTCGCGTCATACAGTGGAAACATTATTGTTTTACTTTCGAAAAGGTCACCCAAGAACATATTGGCTGAAGACTTGGTCTAGCGGATCTTTGGCATCTTACTTTAAAGTCCTGAAAGGAAAAAAGTTATGAATTTTTTCTAGTGACTAAAATACAGGTTCTAGTCGTATTAATTGGGCCAATTTTTGGTTGAAATTGTTTTCTGGTTTCATAAACTACCAAATAAATATGTTTCAGTAAAACCCACTGAATTCAGTTTTTAACAGGTAAATTTGTAAAAATAATAACTACAAAGAAACAAATGCTAGCTTTTTAGGTCTTAAATTTTGGTTATATTTTGTAGAAATTTGAGATTGTTTAAAAAACATATTAAGATTGATGAAAAACTGAACCTGTATTCTGGGGCAATAAATGAATCTGTACATCAGAGAAAGTAAATAAAAATCATTTCGAGAAAGATATATTTTATTTTGAAAACTTTCAAATAGGACATAAATTTACTGCAATTAATAATATTATTTAAATTACAGAAAAGGATTAGGTAAAATCATTAGGATGCAGCACAGAATAGAAATAACGGTCCTCATTCTAGTAATATTGAAAATCTAACATATTTTAAGTTTTATAATTTTTAAAATGATTAAAAATTATTTATCTATAAATTCATATAGTAAAATGTTAGTTATCAATTATTATTGTACAATAACATTGTTAAGGTAAAAATGAGGTTCAATAACCTCTTTAACTAACTGCTTACCGATGACAGATTTTCTTATTTTATTACGAAAGAAGCAAAACCAAAAACAGATATCACACTTAACCCGAGTCTGATAATTAATTATCCCGCCGTAATGTAACACTAAAAACAATATATATCTTAGTTTCTTTAAAAATAATTGATTAGACCAATAACTAATGACCAGCACCTTTTTCCTAAACCAAGGTAATAAGAGTTAAAATCTGTATGATCTATCAAAAATATTAATCGCTAATTTGCTTAAGATTTAGGTGTGATAAAAATCTTAATTCTCTGTTAAACATCTAAAATGGGCCACCGTACAGTGTTAGTGCTGCCTGTACAATTATTCGTGTATCTCAACAGCACGAACCTTTTGTGGCCCAAATTCTTTGTAGAACAGATTATTCACAGGATCCTCATTGAATATTGGTGCTGTCACGTTTGCAACATTTCCATCTATGCGTACTTTAACTTTCCCATAGTCATAATTAAGATCTGCTCTAGGAGCCATAATGGGACACAAATGTCTACCTATGATCATTCCAATGATGTACTCTTGATTCATTTGCTGATATGTTCCTGCATACCGAATGCCTGCTCTTATACTCCCAGGTGAATGAAGGAAAGTGCCGCCGAATTCGTGAAGATTAAGTTGAATGGGAATAGGATGAACTGCGTCATCTTTATGTGGCCAAGCTAATTCTGTAAAAAGCAAGAATAAGTAGAAAATGATTTTTTGTTTTCATTATTGAAATAATTTAATAAATCATAGTTTTTACTTTACAAACAAACGAAGTTTTTTTTTAACTTAAGGTAATGCTACAATACATAGTGTTGTAGTTTTGAAATGCTGATATTCGCCTGCTAAATCACATTTATTGAAATTTAAAAATATCTCATAGAGATTTTACCTTATGCATACATATAGTATAAGTATTGTAGAATCCGAGACATTGTTAATAGTGCAGGTAAAAAGGGAGATACTTCGATTTAAAGGATTAAGAATATGAAATAAATATAGGGTAATTAATATCGTGCTTTAAATTATAAATATATTATATTTACCAATTGGATTAAGGAAGTCCAATAACATGAGACACAAAGTACCTGGTAGTATCTTCATTTTTTAAATAATGGAAACTTATGAAGAACATCAATAAAAGACTAACTGTATTGAATATTCTTTAAAATGTTCCAGTAAACATTAAATAATAGCTACCTTAGTTGCTATTGTACATTATTTGTATTTCATTAATTTTTTCGCACAAACATTGAAATTACACAAATGCTTCAGGTTTACGACATTATTATGCCACATTTAGAAGGATATAAATTACTTATTACGCAATGGAAATTATACTTATTATTTATATTCCTACACATTTTTTTAACTTTAGGATAAAACTTTATTTATAATGGAATGCTGAGAAAAATGAGCAATAATAACGAGATGATAAAAAATAATAATTTTAACTTATTGCTAATTACTTTGCAATTTATGTCAATCTGGTACAAACACTAACAAGCACAAACATTCTGTAGCAAACTAGTAGAACATACTCTATTAACAGTCAATAACAACCCTTAGCAGAGCTCAATAAAAACCTTTAGAAGCAGTAAATAACAACCTTTATCGATGGTCAATAACATTCCCTAAAAATGTTTAATAATAACTCTTAGAAACTTTAAAAAAGAACCCTCAGCAATGACTACTAACGCCCCCTTGTAACGGGCGATAACAAACCTTCAATAACATCGTTTGGCACTAGTTAATAAAAAACCTTAACAAATGTAAACACAATTAACTAGCAACGATCAATGAAAACTTTTAGCAACAGATAATATTATCCCCTTGTCCCGTGGGATAGGGTGGGATTCCTGATGGATAGGGGGTCCCGAAGGATTTCTGCCCGGTTCTGCAAAACTCTAAATATTACCAAATTGGGGCTGAAAGAATCTATCATGCCTAGAAATTATTTCTTATTTATTAAGGAATTAGCCCTAAATGTTACAAAGTGATCAAAAATTTCCAAGATACTTTCGAACTTAGAATATGAAAATTTGTAATTTCATTACAATTAATATAGCCTGAAATGGAATTTCAAAATTTTGTTTCGTTTAATGAATTTTGAATTGAAGCGCAGAACGCTAAACGCATAGTGAAACGAGTTTCAACATTGTGGAAAAACAAAGATCAATGAAAATTCAATGAAAATTTTAGTTTTTCAAAATGAGATGCAATGAATGTCACACCAATGGTCTTTGGTAGAGGTGCTGAGTTCCATCAGCCTAATTTTAATAATATAAATAAAATTGTAAGATGGTATTCCTGAGTGAAATAATGTAAAATTCAAAATTATCCAGAGTTAATCTTATGTACTAATAAAATTTTACAAAAAAATAAAGTTAAGTTTAATTTAATCATCTCTATAACCTGTGATCTATAAATTGAAAAACCGTTGGTGAGAATCTTCAGAAAATCGCGATACTTGAATTTTCAAACGATAGCCTAATAGTGCAGCCAATCAACTTGTTTACGCAAAGAAACTTTTTTTTAGATAGGATTAAAAATACCTTAAAGAAATATAAATTGCGATAATAAAATTCTATGTAGATACATGATGTATATTGAGATATTTTATTCGGTTTCTTAAAAAAATTAAACAGGATAGGCTAGGATTAGTTTCTTATTTTATTTACTATATATTTTCACGAATGAGTCTATCCACAAAGCGTTTATTAATCATCGTTTTTATTTTATTGGATGTCGCCATTTTTAATTTCGAAAAGCTAGCCCATAGGTTTTTGATTCCAGGGTCCAATGCCACCTTTCTAAACGTTTTTTAGTTGCTTGCTTCTCTCGGATCGATGTGAAAATCTGAATTAAAAAAAAATTGTATTCGTAAGACCACGTTTTTTATAAGTAAACAATTATAAATTTTCTACATTGCATTTTTCCGAAATTTGCATAGCATATTTAAAAAATTTCAGACAATTTTACGTCGAAAATCACTATTTTTAATTTTTTCGACACCGCTTTAGCAGTGCAAAAAGTTGCTGAGAAAATATTTTTAGAAGTAGCATTTTTGGCGTTAATGTGTTAAGTAATTTCTGTTTTTTTAAGATTAACCTACTAATGACACAAATTTGAAAAATTATTGTAATTTGAGTGTATGAGTAAGAGATTAATGTATTATATTATATCACTATACTATAATTTAGAGTGACGAATTCGATAGCGATTAGTATAATACGATTATATACTGAGACATTTCGCAGAACATTTATTAGTAAGAATCTGATCACTATTACTTTAAGTATCCTTTATTTTAAGAAAATGGTGACCGCTGTTGGTAGTCTCAGTTTTATCTTACCGGCTTCCCCAATCCCATATAGTATATTTCCTATTAAAAATAGTGACAAAATATCTCATTTCGCGACTAGTTTTCAACGAATTTCTAAAAGTAGATAGGCAGGAGGAGTTCGGGACCAATTAGCATTAGTGAATGTGTGTGTGTGTGTGTGTCTGAGTATCCGTGTGAGGCAGGCTTCTCGAATGTTCTGATGACGTCACAGGTTTCCAGAACATTCCGATGACGTCACGATTGCGCAATTGTGTGAAGGTCAAATATGCGAAAAACAAGTTTCAAGGTTATGGCATACACGTGTTAAATCAGAAAAACAAGAATGATTTATTGCTTCCTGATAGATAAGGCTGCCGTTAAATGCGCTTACGATGCAGGCGTGTAGGTGATATTTGATATGGGGATTCTTGCAAGGAATCCTGTTTTGACGATTCATTTGATTTATTGCTTCCTGATAGATGATATTTTAACGAAAAAATGCCTGCCTTTATTTGTTTAATGTATAAAAGCTTCTCGAAAGATCTGATGACGATGTTCTGGAACAATATTGCGCAATTGTGTGAAGGTTAACTTTTGCGAAAACAAGTTTCACATGCATGTGTCAGAGTTAAATAAGAAAAAACAAGGATGATTTATTGCTTCCTTCCAAATCATATTTTAACTAAAAAATTCCTGCTACTTTATAATATAGGTTACAGAAAATCGTGAATGATTTAATTCAACGTTAAAATGTTTTTCTATCATGCTGAATGTTCTATAACTGATGATGTCATCATTATATTTAACTGCGAAATTTTTTTCGCAAACAACTTCAAGGTTATTTCCAATGACGCATTATATTTTGCGTCGTTGAAAAATTATTATGTAGAAGGTTCTAGAACAATTAGACGAAGAGGGAGATATGTTACTAGACAAGGATAGTAAATTATATGCAGCATTTATAGGTTAGAGAGAAAGAGAGATGGAGAGAGAGAGAGAGTGAGCTATGTATTAATAAAAAATGTTTTAAGTAATAATATTGAATCAACTATCTGAGATGAAGAACATATAATTTGAAAGCTCTTGCTGGCATTTATAAAATAAATCAGTTAGATAAATATTAAAGTTGACCGTACGAAGTGTTGAAATCATCATTCACAAAATAGAGTGATCCGCTAAAAAGATTCAATTTACTTACTTGATAAATAAAAATAAAGTATCATGAATGAATGATGAAATAAATTAAGCAGTATTAAAATCTAATGCAAGGCAACTGTGAATCAAACCATGAAAAAATTGATACTGTGGTAACGTGAATATCTACTTTCTGGAACTCGGAAAGCAAAATTTTAGTAAAATACAAATTAAAAAAACACAAAAATTAATACAGTTTACAGAAATTGAGGATGATATATTGCTTTCTAGCTAACTAATTTAATTCACACGTGAAAAAAATGTTCTATAATGTCGAATCCTCTGGAATTTTGTAGATATATTACTGATATACTAAATCTGTAGTGATTCGTGCTATGCTTCCAGAATGACGTCATCAAATTTGAACTACGCAATTTCTGAAAAGAATTTTTTGGTGAACAACATCAAGTTTATTGTAAATGACACATTATATTTCGCGTTGCAATATTATATACCACAATTATCGATTATAATTTAGAACTTTCCAAAACACTTTAACAATGACGAAGATGTTTCAATGAATCTCGAAAAATACCAACAGATTCTTAAAAAATTCTTTTACAAACAGTGGATCACTGTGGCAGACTTAGAATTAATACCAGGTAGCCTGGTATTTCAAAACGTGTCTGGACGTGTCGATTATAACTTAGAACCTTCTAGAGTATTGCGTCAAAGAGGGAGAGATAAATATATACATAAATCTCGTGTTACGAAGTTTGTGCACACTAAACTCCGAAACTACTCAACCGATCTTGATGAATCTTGGTATAATGTGTGTAATTTTGTCCAACTTGAGGCATAGGATACTTTGTATCTCGATTAATTACTTCAATATTTTTTTTGCAAATTAAATGTTTCTTATAGGACAAAGAGTTATAATTATTTGTAAGTCCCATAAGTTTCTAACAGATGACGGTGTAAGTTAGTTTATTGACCGACACTTCAACATTTTACGTTATCTAGGTTTGGTAAGCAACCAATAGATGGCACAATGTTGAGGATAATATTAATTCTTCGTATTATAACTGAGCAACATACAATTAATACAACGTAGCCTCGTAATATTGAATCAACTATTTAAGATGAGGAGCAAATAATTTGAAAGGTCTTGTTAGAATTTACTTACTGGAAATAAAGTATCATGAATTACAAAAATAAATTGAGCAATATTACACTTTTATGCCAGGAAACTGTGAATCAAACATTGGAAAATGATACAGTGATGACATGAACATCTATTTCTTGGAACTCATAAATAAAAAAAATTAGTTATATAGAAAATTAAAAAAATACAAAAATTAATATAGTTTGCATAAATCGAGGATGAGATACATCTTTCTAGCTTACTAATATAATTCAGAGATAATAAAAACCAGACCATAGAAACCTACCTTACAGATATTCAACAGCTGTAGTGGTTCGTGCTATGTTTCTAGAATATTCTTAATGACATCATTAAATTTCTACTTCGCAATTTCTGAAAATAATTTTTTCCGTAAACAATTTCAAGGTTATTTTCAATGTCGCATTATGTTTCTCTATAAGATATTATATAATAAGCGTGTTGATTTGAACTGAGAAGTCAATCATATCACCTTAATTAGTCCTTTTACATACAGTGGATCACTGTAACAGATTTGGAATTTTATATTGATATAGCTAGGATGTTAAATAAACTATTAGCAATTAAAATCTGGTAGGTTTCCTTAAAAATATTGAATCAACTATCTGAGATGAAGAACATATAATTTGAACGTGCTTGTTGGCATTTATAAAATAAGTCAGCTACATAATTATTAGATTTGATTTTTAGAAACGTAAAAAGCGCAACTTTCTTCCACTAAAAACGGCAATCTGGGTTAAAAAAAAGATTATGATAGAGTGCGCTACCATCAGATACGCTGATTTTGCTTCCAGTTGTAAATAGGGGATGATGAGGAGAAGAACGTTGATGGTGACGATGATGAGGAGGAGGAGAGAGGAAGGAGGATGATACGATAATATTACAGTTCAGTAGTTACTGAAATATTATATTTAGATGTGAAAATAAAGGAGCACCTTGGCTTCCAAACAACACCAAAAACTAAATAAAGTGTATAGTTAATCCCTGTTTCCTGCCTACTGGGTGTATGGCTATGTTGGCGGTAGTATTGCTACTGACAGGGTTTCGCATGACAGACAGGGAGGTAACGAAGAGGAAAGGGACTAAGTAGAACACCAAAACTCACAAATAATGGAGAGCATATTAAAGATATTGAAATAATTGTCGCTTCTCGAGGATCGTCGGGGCGCCCCTGGAGTCGCCGCTAGGGGCCACAGCATGCAGGACGGTGGTCATGGTGACCTGCGAGGTGGCCAGGCAGATCTAACTAATCAAACAGCTGGCCAGCAAGAACATCTGCGACAAACTGTGCGCAGTGGAACATCAACCGTTCCTGCTGAGGATGGTTTAGTTAGCGCTAGCTATTTACAACCAACCACCTCGACAGAAATACCGTGGGAAAGCATCAAGTGGGATACCACAATGACCGAGGATTTGCTGTGTCTCTATTATGACAGTGCGAAGTTTGAAATCAAAATGGAGAAAGGATACAATTTAAGACCGAGATTTGCTGCAAGCTATCCTAATATACAGACGGTCGCACTAAGACATATTATCGCTAAGGTGAAGGACATCAGGACTAATCTACACATCACAAAAGACCGAGCAATGGAAATTAAGCAACAGGTTGATTTGGCCTGGAAAATCGACGGAAATGAATATCAGTTAGAGGAAGCCGCGTCACACGGTCAAGCAGGGGCAATTGATGTTCTTCCTCATCCTTTTGATGATCGAACATCACCACCTCCTCCAGACGTGGATAGCCTTATACAAACAGAGGCAGAAGAAGTGGTTCAGCAACCAAAAAAGCGACGGAAATGGACATACCATATGAAAAAAGATGTTCTGTGCCTTTATTTTTCGGCAAAGATATGTGGGCAAAGTGTGAGGAGAGAACATCATAGACTCTTCCTACTTAAATAGCCAGAGCTAGCCACAAAAATAAATAAGCAAAATCTGGCAGATAAAAAACGCTCAATTTCTGTAAACACATTGCTTTCGGCTGTTGAAATAGCTGATATCAAAATGGAAGTGGAACAGCAGCTTCCTAGTCATGAACTCCTCTTGGAAGATGTGGAAAACGAAAATTTTATTGAAG
>JAWWLR010028910.1:0-10604 GCA_035041075.1 Acraspis erinacei | reverse complement strand
TTTTTTTCCGTAAAATAAAAATGTAATCGTTTCTTTATTAATGACAAATTGAAAAGCAGTTTTTTTTTAAAACACGTTTTTTGTTAAATAAACAACCATAACGTTTAAAAATGCAAATTTTTCAAAATTCTGATCACATCAATCGAAGTTCAGACTATTTTACATCGGATATGACTATCCTCAATTTTTTTCAGAACCCTTTTGATAGTCTATGGAGCGATTGAAAAAAATGTTGAAAATGTGTCCGGCTGGGACTTAATGGGTTAATGAGATACTTATAAGATTCTCGTAGGACGGCCCAACTTTGTGCGCCACTGACAAATGCATGCAATTTACAAATTTAAGGAATTTAATTGCATTCCTTAATTTGATTTAATTTTTAAAAACAATAATTAAAAAAAAAGTTTTTTCTGCAATTATTATTACATAATTTTAATTTTAAATCATTATTAAATACATAATTCGCACAAACGCTTATTGACATATATAATCGAACGCTTTAACGCTTGAAAAATCGCACTCGCCGAGAGGATTCGAACCCTACCGAAACTACCTAAACCAGTTTATTTTACCGCGCACTCAAACCACTTCGCTATCGAAGCACTTTAAGTTTGGTTTAAAAAAATCCGCTGAATGGTTTGACGCTCGCGGTGCTCTCCAGTAACAGAAATATTGTTGAAATTGCTAAATTTGTATAGTGTAACATTATTTAAAAATGTTCCAATATTATATAATAAATAAAATAAAAAAATGTATAAACTAATTATTTGCTGAAAGAATTTTGTCTACGATTTTCCATAGTTTTACGTTTTTTAAGTTACATTGCGAGAAATTTTCATAAAAACAGCATGTTGATTAAGAAATTTTGTTGAGATTATTATTGTTGAAATTACAACAAATTTAATAAACAACTGAATTGGTCAGGAATTTTTCAACCGAAATTTTCTTTTCATGTCCATTTTTTTTAATATGGAACTTTGTGTGTTAAATACTCGGGTCTAGGTTTGACCGACCGTCGACTTTATGTTAAAAATTATACTGTTTTTCAAGAAATTCATCTTTTTGGCTTGGAAATTCAACAGTTTGGTAGAAAATTTAACTGTTTAGTTTAAACTTTATATTGTATATTGTATAAGTTAAAAATAAAAGTATTTAGTAGAAAATTTATGTATTTTTTTCAAAAGTCGTCTTTTTGGGTAGAAAAGTATTCTTTTTTGTTGATTACAACTTACAATTACATTGTAAATTGTACTTGTGTTAAAATCATTGTTTGTTGTAAAGAATAATAAAAAAAATATGAAAAAGATCAGTTTAAATAAGAGCGCCACCGGTGACCAATCCAATAAATTTTAGCGCGAAAACTTTAATTATTAGTAATTAATTATTTATTAATTATGAATTAATTTGTCATTATTTATTAATTCTTAAGTAACTAACTTTTGGCTCTGTAGGCCCAAATCCACTCGCTTCTAACTATTTTTTCTGATAAATTATATATCGAAAATTAATTTTACTGTAAAATAAATAGCAATATTTCACTTTTAAATATTTTCGTGTAATTCAAAGTCAATAAAAATATTTTCAATAAATTCAACTTTTTCGCTACTTTCTTAGAGTCACGGTAAATTTCTCGATGATTTGACCATATAATGTGTGATATAATATAATGGTAATTTATTTGGAATATGTTGCCACCATAATATATAAGGAATGTTGACATTAAAATTATTTTTATTGACTATTTATTTTACAATAAATTTAATTTTCGGTGTATCAATTATCGGAATTAAGATTTAAGCAAATAATACAATTTTAATGGCAAAAGATTTTTTTTTTGAAAAGCGGCTAAATAAAAAAAGTTTCTTTTCAAACAAGGAAGATCATTTTTCAACCATGTAGAAAAGGATATTTCAAAATAAATTTTTAACAACATAGTTAAATTTTTTAGAAAATATGATGACTTAAATAAAATAGTTACATTTCTAATAAAATAGTTGAACTTTTAGTATAAAAAAACACATTTTTCATCGAACGGTCAAATTTACAAACAAAAAGGTTAAAATTCAAATATTTGAATTTTCATGACGAACAGACAAACTTTTTAGAAGAAATTTTCAAGCACAAAAGTCAATTGTATTAAAAAACAGTGTACTGTTAAATCAGAAAAGATGAATTTTTAACAACAACAAAATATAATTTTCAATAAAAAAAGATGAAATTTTAACAAGGTAGCTAAATTCTCAAACAAAAAGTTGAACTTTGAAAAAAATGTTCTACCCAAAAACATTAAAATATACAGCTTAAAGTTTCAAGGAAACCTGAAATCGTTCAATTTTTAAGATAAAAACTTTAATAAAAAGATAACTGTCAAAAAAACTAATCTTCAGCAAAATTGTTAAATTTTTAACGTAAAAGATAAATTCTCAACAAAAAATGTATTTCAAAACAAATATTTGAGTTTGTAACTGTAATTATGAATCCGCAATAAAAAACATATTTCTTTACAGAGTAGTTAAATTTTTTACCGAAAAGATGAACTTTCAACAAAAAATTAAGTTTTAAAAAAGTATTTGTAAGTATTTCATTTTCATACTATTTTCTGAAGGTTCATTTAAATTGCTGGCATGAGATTAATTCTATGTCAATAAAAAATACTGGAATAAAATTATTCAATTCTCTTTATAGTGCCAGAATTCGGGTCGAAAAAAATTAATCCTGAACATTATCGCTTTAGTAATAAATTTTGTTATTTGCTTAAAAATTTAACAATTTTCTTAAAAAGACATCCTGTTTGGTTGATAATTTAACTGTTTTGTTAAAAATTCGTCTTTTTGGTTTGAGCATTCGATTCTTTTCGTAGAACATTAACCTTTTGTTTAAAATTCATAGTTTGTTTCTGATAACACACCTGAAATCTTTTTGGATGAACATTATTTTTTCTGAAAATTTATATTTTTGATTTAAAAAATCATCTTTTTTAGTAGGAATATTGCATCTTTCTTGGATAAAAATGCAATTATTTTGTTGAAAATTTTAGTAATTCCTAGAAAATTTACTTTTTATATTAAAAACTCAACTATTTATCAAAAAATGAGCTTATTTTTTACAATTATTATTTTGGTGTTGGAAAGTGAACTGGAATCTTTTTTGTGTGAAAACTTAACTATTTAAAAAAAAAGTTTGTTTTCAACTGTTTTAGAAGAAATTTCATCTTTGTGAATAAAAAAGTAACTGTTCGTTTGAAAATTCAACTCTTTTTTAAAAGTTTGTCTTCTTGATTTTAAAATTCACCTGCTTTAGCAGAAATTACATCTATACAACCGTTACATAATGCAATTGTTTATTTAAAAATTAAAAAATTTTGTTTAAAAACAATACTTTTTGGTTGAAAATTCTGCTGCTTTGTTGAAAACTTAACTATTCGTTAGAAACTTTACTTTTTGTTTAAATTTAATATTTTGGTGTTGAAAAGAGAACTGAAAACTTTTCTAGATGGAAATTCAACTACTGCATTGAAATTTTTTTTATTTAAAGATTCATCTGTCTTAAGAGAAATTTTATAATCCTTGGATAAAAGTGCAACTGCTGGGTTGAAAATTAATATACTTCGTGGAAACGTAATCCTTTTCGATTGAAAACTCTACTGTTTTTTGACAATTTAACCATTTTGTTGAAAATTTACTTTTTGTTTAAAATTTATATTTTCTTATTGAGAAATGAAATCTTTTCTGGATAAAAGTTCAACTTAAAGAAACAGTAGTTTTTTTATTAAAAAATGCATCTGCTTTGTACTAATTAAATTTTTTGTATAAAAATGCAAGTATTTGGTAGAGAATTCAACTATCTTGTTGAAAATGCGTCCTATCTGGTCGAAAAAATTCATCTTTTTCATTTAAAATTCAATTTTGTTTCTAAAAACATATTTTTTGTTAAAAAATTTATATTTTAATCTTGAAAACTTAACTGGAAGCTTTTTTATATGTAAATTTAACTATGTTTTTGAATTTATTTTTTCAAATAAAAATTCACCTGTTTTAAGAGATAATTGATCTTTTTGGATAAAAATGCATTTATTTGGTAGAGAATTCCACAATTTGGTTAAAAAGTCATTTTTGTTGTTGTGAAAAATTCGTCTTTTTGGATTGAAAATTAAATTTTTTCTTATAAAATTATTTCTTGTTTAAAAATTCATATTTTGATCGTGAAAAGTCAACAGAAATCTTTTTTAACCGAAAATTCAACTTTTTTTTTTACATTGATTTTTTTAATTAAAAATTCATCTGTTTTAGTAGAATATTTGTTATGAAAATGAAACTTTTTGGTTAAAAATCCATCTCGTTTGTTCGAGTATTCACCTATTTTGTTTAAATATTTGGTTAAATCATTTTGTTAAGAAATCATTTTTTTTAAGATATATATTTTTAGTTAAAAATTCATGTGCTTGGTTGCAAGTTGAACTATTTAAAAAAAATTAATTTTGGGGTAAAAATTCATCTGTTTTGTAACAAAATAAAACTATTTATTTGAAAATAACTCTTTTGTATAAACTTTATCTATTTTGTTGAAAATTTATCTTTTTTAGATTTTAAAACTCAATTACGTAGTTTCGTTAAATAATTAGCTATTCTATTTTGATAGAAAATTAATCTTCTTATCGCAAAACTATTATTTTGTTATTTATTAATCTTTTTGGGAACGAATTCATTTTTTTTTAAATTCAGTTACTTGTTAAAAGTAGAACTGCTTTGTTAAAAATTAATTTGTTTGATCCAAGATTCATCATATTATAGTTAGATTCATCTCTCTGTTAGAACATTTATATTTTTGAGTTTAAAAATTAAGGATTTTAAAAAGAAAATAGCATTTCTTGTTTTTGAAAATTAATCTGTATGGTAGAAAATAATTTTTTTTTTAGTTCAAAGTTTAACTATTTGGTAGAAAATTATTCTTCTTGGCGGAAACTGAATGTTTTATTGACAATTTTAATACTTGATTGAAAGTTGAACTACATTTTTAAAAATTGCTTTTTTTGTTTCAAGATTCATCATTTCAGTATAAAACTAACGTTTTTTAAAGTTGAAAATTCAACTCTTTTGTTTAAAAGTTCTTTTTTTTTTATTTAATTGCCTTTTTAGTTGAAGATTTGACTTTTTGGTTTGAAATTTTTTATTTTCGTGGAAATTTCGTCTTTTTGGGCTGAAAATTCATTTTCTTTCTTGAAAATTAATTTGGTCAAACTTTCGACTTTTTTGATAGAGAATTAATCTTCTTAGCGCAAAATTCATTCATTGTATTAAAAATTTGACTACTTGGTTAAAAGTTGCACTAAATTCTTAAATATTCCTTTTTGCTGAAAATTAATAATTTTAGTTGATAAACCATCTCTTTGTTTGAAAATTTAACTATTTTGTTGAAAAATAGTTGAGTTTTTTGTTGGAAACTTTTTTTTATATAGAAAGTTGGAATATTCCAGTTTTGATTCAAATTTGGTATTTTTTCCTAGAACATTTAACTATTTATTTGAAATATCATGTTTTTTTTTTTTTTTATTCTTCTTGGAGTAAAATTTTTTCTTTTTTTGTAAATTCATCTACTTGGTCGAAGGTTAAACAGCTTTTTTTAGAAATTAATATTTTTCGTTCAAGATTCATAATTTTAGTTAAAGATTCATCTCTCTGGTAGAATATTGTTTTTTTTTTAGTTGAGACCTTAACCATTTTGTTCAAAAATTGCCTCTTTTGATTTTGGAAATTAACCTTGTTGGTTGAAAGTAGATTTTTTTTACATTGTAAATTGAACTATTTTTTGAAATATCATAAAATTTATTGTAAAATTGTCTTTATTTGTAGAAAGTAAATTTCGGTCAAAAATTCGTCTTTTTTGTTAGAAAATAATCTTCTTGATACAAAATTAATTTTTTTATTAAAAATGATACTACTTGCTTGTAAGTTGAACTACTTTATTAAAAATTACTTTTTTTTGTTTCAAGATTAATCATTTCAGTTTTAAAATGATATTTTTTCAATTGAGAATTTAATTATTTTGTTCCAAAAATAATTTTTTTATTTATTTCATCGTTTTTGTAATTAAAGATTAAACTTTTTCCTGGGAAATTCTTGAATTTCGTTTGAAAATTCTTCTTTTTTTGTGGAAACTCCATATTTTTTCGCTGAAAATTCAACTATTTTCTTGAAGGTTGCACTATATTTGGCTGAAAAATAATATTCTTCTTTGAAAATTAATTTTGTGAATTTAAAATTCGACACCACTTTTGGTTTAAAAATATTTTTTTTTGGTTGAGAATTCCAAGAGATTTGATCATTCAAAATGATGGGATGAAATATACTGACCAAAGGGTACTTTTTGTCATGCTCATAGGGTACTTTTTTCTCGCTCAAAGAGCAACAAATTAGGGATAAATTCACAAGACTTGGAAAGAATTAAATTAAATTCCAAAGAATTTAAATGAATTGGGAAAAATTTTGAATAATAAAAGAATTCCATTGATTTTTGTAAAAGTTGAATAAATTTAAAGGAATTTAAGATCAAAGAGAAGAATTCAATTAAATTCAGAAAAATTGAAGTTGAATTAAAAAAACATCAAACGAATTTTAAAAAATTTGAAAAAACGTAATTGAATTCAGTAACTTTGAAATAAGCTTAGAAAAATCCAAGGTAATTTTAAGAATATGATGAAATGCCTGAGAATTTAATTATGAGGTTAATAGACGTCAGGTTCAATTAAATAAAAGCTTTTAGAAATGCAAAAAATCCACTGAATTAAGTAAAATTGAGAGAATGTAGAAGGATTCAATTAAATTAAAAAAATTCAAGAGAATTCCAAAGAATTAAAAAGAATTCCGGATGAATTCCAAGAAAATTTTCAAATCTTTGAAACCCTACTAATTTCTAACACAAGAAGTTACTAATGATTAAAAAAATTCAAGATAAATTCAAAAGAATTCAAATGAGATGGAACAATTTTAAGAATCGAAAAAAATTTGTATTATTACAATAAATTTTGAGTGAATTTAGAGAAATTTAAAAGAAGTGAGAAGAATTATATGAAATTCATAAAAAAGATCAAACTAAATTTAAAAAGCATTTAAGTGAATTGGAAATAATTCCAAAACGTAGAAAAATTAATTCAATTGGGTAGAATTGAGTGAATTTAGAAGAGTTTAAAAGGATTTAGGTTAAATTAAAAAATAAATTAAAATATTATAATAAATAAATTAAAATAAATTAAATTAAATTTGTAAAAAATATTTTAAAATCTCTTCAAATCTTTGAAACCCTACGAAATCACTCATGCCTGGTGAAAAATTCTTTGAAATCCATTAAAATATTAAAATCCATTAAAATTATGAAAACCCCTGGAAATCCTTTGAAATTGTTTAAATCGCTTCAAAATGCCTTGGAATCTGTTGAAATGCCCGAAATTATTTCAGTCTTTGAAAGCCTTTAAACTCCTGAAATAAATAAAAAAAATTTGGTAATTTTTTTAACTTTTCTAAAATATTTCGAATCCTCTGATACCTTTTGAAAGCCTTTGAAACTTTTTAAAGTACTTTGAAATATCTGAGAATCTTGTACAATATCCCCAAGTATTTCAAATGATTTTAAATCCCATTAAATTAGTGAAATAAATAAAAATTTTCTTTGTAATATCTTAACATAATCCAAATTATATTAAACCCTTTAAAATCCTCTGCAATTTTTAAAAGCTCTTGAAAATGCCAAGGACTTTAAAAAAAATACGTCAAAATATTTCAAATCTTTTCATCATTTTACCAATTGATCCGCAGGACCAATTAGGTTAAATCTTTTTTTTTAATCCATTGAATTAAGTAGAAAAGAGTACATTTACAGAAATTCAAGTGAATTAAAAACCTTCCAAGTGATTCATAAGATTCGAGAGAATTCTAAGGAATTCAGGGTGAATTCCAAATCTCTTCAAATAATTAAAATCCTACAAAGTATCTCAATTTTCATGAATAAATTCTTTAAAATACACTAAAGTGTATTATAAATGTATTAAAATACATTGAGAGTTTTAAAATCCCTTGAAATCATTGAAATCCTCGAAAATCTGATAAAGTAACGCATAATCTTTTTAAATCTTTTAAAACCTCATATGTCCTGTAAAGTCGTTCCATATCTTCAGAAATTCTAAAAAAATTCTTTATCTTATAATATTTCAAAATCTTTAAAATACCTCGAAATTAATGAAATTAATTTTATAAAATCCTTGGAATCTTTTAAAATTCACTAAAATAATTTAAATTAAAAGCTTCGGAAAATGCATTAGAAATTTTGCAAATACCCTCAAAACTTAAAAATTCCTTAGAAATATTTAAATCTATATTAAAAATTTCTCGGAACCTGTATAAATACCCTGAAATATTTCAAACAACGCAAGATAATTCAAAAATAGGTATAGACCTACAATGCACTGAAAAAATGGTTAGTTGGGCCAACTATTCAGCTTGTAAGATATGGCACGACTATTTTGTTAGTTGGGACAACCATTTAATTAGTTGCGAGTACTAACTTAATAGGTGCTACAACTAATGGAATGGTTGTACCAACTAATAAAATAGTAGTATCTACTAATAAAGTAGCAGTACCATATCTCACTGACTAAATAGTTGGCTCAACTAATCATTTTTTTCAGTTGGAAATAGTGATTAACCCATGAATTAATTTATTGAATGAAAAGTGACTAATGTTCTTTTTTCATTTGGAAAAGTGACCTTACCCAAAAAGGGTACCCATAGGGACCAAATCTTGAAAATAGGGTGTACTTGAGGGGCCTTATCTGATATACGGTCCAATAAGTGACCGGTCTGTGAGAGCTGAAATTGCCTAATATGAAAAGCCACTTTTGACTGATTTTGTATTTTTCGAATCCGCATTATTTGAATCAGTCAAAATCGACTTCGACTCAGTCACTGTTTACTGAATCAAAATTTTAACTTAGAGAGTAAGATTCTATTAAATTACATATATATGCATTCTCTTATAAGCACTTCTTGCCTGCACTCAGGAAACAAATACCTTCAATTAAGTTAAGCCGCGACAAGTCATTCTCCTCAGTAATTACCAGCGTCCACAAAATGCATCGCATCCGTATCTTCCGAGCGACTGGCTCGAGTAATTATACGTAATGATCATGCTACTGGTATTGATGAAATATAGGATGATAAACGATTCGAGAGGACATCTCTTGATGGGTTCCAATTTCTTTTCCAGAACACACCCTGTCCGTGATTTTTCACCCTTTTTTTTAGCGACCACTCTTTGGCTGATTTGCATAAACAATCCGTGGCTTGCAACTAGGCGGGAGACTTTGGTCCCAGATCGAGTGATACCAGGAAAGATAGGGGCAATTACGAGAGCTCTTCCAGGATGAGTTAAAGAGCCACTAATGAGTAAAGGAAGGAGTGAATGCGAGGTTTTTCGACGTGCCGACATTGGTTCGTAGGTGTTAGACTTTCACTGTGTCCAAGCAGCTCCTGAGGCGATTGGTTCTCGCGGGGCCCCTCCCAGAATCCATTAGGAGCCGAAACGGAGAAAAGCATTAATTTTAAAACCAATCCAAGGAGAAACCGGGCATCGAGCGCCATTTGTACCTTTAGTCTTCAACTCTTGGCTACCACCAGACCGCTAAAAAGTAAATTCCTAATAAGCTTCCTTAATTACCTACCCGCTCGATCTTCCAGAGCTGTATACAGAATACACGCGACCTCAAGCATTAGGTACGCCAATCACTCGCGTGATTCAAAATCCACGGCAGTCGCATCTGATAGGAAATATTTTGAGAAAAGGGTTGAGGTGATTAATTGGGTAGGGCATTAACGGACTTTTTTGTGGGGGAATAGTTTGTAGACTCCCGCCTTATTCTTGATTGGCTTCCGTACACTCAGAATATTTTTTTTTTGAATCAAACAACAAAACTTATTTGAATTCATATGATTGAATGAAACCAAATTTTTTGCTTCAATTAAAAAAAAAGGTTTATTCAATTTTGAGAAATGGAAAATAGTTGCCTTATTGATTTAAACAAATCATTTGTTTAGTACAATTTGTTTTATTTAAACAAACAATTTACTTTTATTAAACAATGCATTTGTTTAAAATCTGTTTATTCGAATTGATAAAAATATTTATTTGATTCTAACAAAAAATGCAATACAAAGCAGTACTACAAAGTGCCGCTAGGCGTGCTAAAGCGCTGCCGGCGGTTCTTAAGTAACTAACCTAAAATCTAAATTAATTGATCCTGTGATTGATTTGATGGCATTTTTCTTTTTCAGTGCTGTATTATTCTAGAGGTTCTGATTTACTGTAAAATCATCAATTAATTCAAAAATGGACACAGTCTCTCTAGTTTAGGAACTACTTGAATTTTGAAACTTTTACCTTGTTTATAATTGAAGATTTCGGATGTGAGTAAGTCTTTTTCAATACTAACCTCCTTTCTTTATGAAGATGATTTATGAAATATATATATATATATATATTTTTTTTTTAATGTAAACAAGAGATTTATTTCAACAAACCAATAATTTAGTTGAACCAAACAAATAAGGACAAACAAA
>JAWWLR010028906.1:0-10604 GCA_035041075.1 Acraspis erinacei | reverse complement strand
AATGTTTAAAGGATTTCAATAACTTGAAGGAATTCCAAAGTATTTTAAGAATTTTAGGCAATTACATTTTTTTGTAAATTAAGGATTTCCCAGATATGCAAAAATTGATCAAGGATTCAAAAGATTTCAAGGTATTGAAAATATTTTATGGTCCTTTTTTTTAATTGCAAGCAATTTTTGATAAAATTCAATAATTTGAAGAAATTCAAAGAATTCTAATGAGTTTAGAGAATTTTTAAATTTTGATAGGAATTTCGACAGTTTAAAGGTATTTCAAAACATAATAATAACAACAATGATAAAGTTTTTTGGGATGTACAAATATACATTTTAAGAAAAGTCTCAACAGGTGCACTTAATTATTCTTATCTAAATTTATTTCTAATTTTTGATATGTAGCTTGGGATTTGCAAGGATAGATTTTGAAGCATCCTAAATTCCCACAATAAATTAGGGCGGTTTTTGTGAATTTTTTTCTTTGAGGTTTTTTGTTGCGCGAAACTGTTCCCCATATTATTTATTTTCTGATTTTTTTCTTATTTTTCTTTTCAGGTTAAATAGGTTGTTTCCTGATCCGTGACATTTTAAGGGGGTCGAGGCTTATTCACGTAAATAAGAATCTTCATTTTCATACAAGGAAATACATTCTTCGAATCTTTAGTAAAGTTGCCCAATCTCAGTCTAATGGCCTTCTCTCGTCTGGAAAACTTAAAAAATCTAAACATTTGAACAACTTACTTCCTATAGCTAGTAAATAAATTGTATCAAATAATGTTTAAATGATAGATTGAAGATCTTCTCAAAATCAATAATTTCTTTTTTGAGTCTTTTTTCTATCTCGCAAAATTTGCACAAAAAACATCATTTTTACTTATTTTAAAAGAGTTATCACGATTAAAAAAATAACTATAGACATTTTATCAAAAGAATCATCTGAGGTAAATTTGTACGGATTCTGGAAAATGTTTAATATAAATTGTTTCTAATACATAAATCACAACTTTTTCCTGATAAATAGTAGTTTACATTCATTTTTTAATACAATTTATTATTTTGTAGTATTTCTCTCTTTGAAAAGAGATAAAAAGTTCAGGTTTTACTAATTTTTAAATTTATTATTGTTGTTATGAATATTCAATTTGGATCATACTAGAAAGTTGCTGTTTTTAATTGTTCACTTTGTGTCTAATTTCGAATGCCTGGTGAATAATTAAATACAGTTAAAAAAATTAATCTTTTTAATAATTTATTATTATTTTTAATAATATTTCATTTGAATAATTCTACAAAGAAAAAAATTAATTCTTTAATTGTATACATTGTTCATTAGTATGATAATAATTAATGAAAGTTAAACAAAAAGTTTTCTTAAAGAATTTAAATTAATTGCAAGAAAATTGCTGTTTTTTTAAATCTTTCACTTTCCTCTGCCTTTTTCATTTAAGTATACAATTTATTGGTTGGCTTGTTTTTAAAATTGAAAAGAAAATTGCTGTTTTTTTAAATCTTTCACTTTCCTCTGCCTTTTTCATTTAAGTATACAGTTTATTGGTTGGCTTGTTTTTAAACGAATTATCTTGTAATATTAATTTATTATAGACCTAACTCTAATTGAAAATTAGAAGAAATTTTCAATAACGATGTCAAAGAGCTTCAGAATAAGGATTGGAAATATTTTATGGTATTTTAAAAAATTCTACGAAATTTAGAGTAGTTTTCAATAAATTGATGGAATTCCATAGGATTTAGAAATTTAAGTGAGTTTTTAAAAATCATTAGGAACTGTCAAGATATTTATAATGTTTAAAAACATTTAAAAAGTTGCCAAAAACATTTGAATAGATTTTTATAATTCAAATAAATTCCAAATAATTCCAGAAACTACAGGGAGTTTTCACTAATTAGGAATTTTTAAGCTATGTAAAAAAATTCTAATAATTTAATTATATTTCACAGGATTCGAACTATTGTATCATATCTTTTAAATTCACAGAAATTTAGAATTGATTTCGATAAATTGAAGGAATTTCAAAATATTTGACAGATTTTAGACAATTTAGAGAAATTATCAAGATATTTAAAAAGTTTCAAAGGATTTCAAAATGTTTTATTATCATTATAATTATTTTTATTATTATATACTCTTATTATTTTTAATTTTATTAATTTTAAATAATGTTAGAAAGTTTCTGTTTTATCTGAAATTTTTCACATTTTGTCTACTTTTTATTTATAATATGGCGATAATTAAACGAATCTATTAAACCTAATTGCTTAAAAAAATTATTATTGTTTATAACTGTCTTCTCCTATATTGATGTTGGGTACTTCCAGTGCTTTTGTGAAATTTAACTTCATCTTTTTGTTCACTTTTGAATTTACTATGATAATAATTAATAAAATTTAAACAAAAATTGTTCTTTAAATTATTTATTATAGTTTCGAGATATCTTCTCGTAGACATGTGCAAGAAAATTGCTGTTTTTCTGACATGTTTCACTTTCCTCTTTCTTTTTAGTTGAATACAAATTTCTTTTTCAATTTATTGGATGATTTGTTTTCAAAAAATTATTTTTTAATTTAAATTAATTTTACATCTCACTTTAATTGGAAATTCGAGAAAAATATAAAGTATTTTAAAGGGCCTCAACATATGGATTGGAAATATTTTAAAGTATTTTAAAAAATTCACGAAAGTTTGAAGAGATTTCAATAAATTAATGGAATTCCACATACTTTTAAAATTTTAACAAATTTTTAAAAGGCATTAGGAATATTCAAGAGAATAAAAAAAAAGTTTCAAAGGATTTCAAAACATTTGACTTGATTTAAAATATTGCATACTATTTTTAAAAATTGCCAAAAAAATTGAATATATTTCAATAATTAAAATGAATTCGAAAGATTTTAGGAAATTTCCAGTCTTTGGGAAATTGTAAGACATTTAAAGAATTTCAACTGATTTCAAATAATTAAACAGGATTCAAAATAGTTTATGGTATTTTTTTTTAATTCCGAGAATTTTTGAATTGATTTCCATAATTTGAAGGATTTTCAAATAATTTTAAGGATTTTAGAAAATTATACAATTTTTTAAAGTTTTGAAAGTAAATAATTTCGACACAATGAAAATGTCCGGTTTTTAATAAGGACGTTACGGAATCCACACCCTCAGTTATCAATTAACTTAAATATATATATATATATATATATATATATATATATATATATTGTTTACACTACATTTTATTATTTTTAATAAAATTATCTTAAAATAACGCTGGAAACTTGTAATTTTTTCAAAATTTGCCACTTTTCATCTATTTTCAGGCAATACTTAAATAAGGTTAAAAAACATCATTCCTTGCACAATTTGTTATTATTTTAAAATAATATTAGCTGTGCATAATGTTACAAAGTCAAGGTTTTTTATAAAATATCCAAATTTTTGTCCACTTTTCACTTACAGCGAGGTAAAAATTATTTAAAATTAATGTACATAATTGTTTAAAGAAATGAAGATTGTTAATAACTATATTACTCAATATTAATGCCAGATGGTTGCGGTTTTTTACGAAATTTTAAACTTTGCTTTGAATATTCACTCTTGAAAGGATCATAAATAAATAATGGAGGGAATCGCCTTCTTTCAAAATTCGATTCTTTTCTGTGAATATATTTTTCTAAAATAAGACAGAAATTTAAATTATTATTTATTTAAAATTCCGAAAAACCTGAAACTTTCCAGCATTATTCTAAAAAAAGAAACTAAGAACACATAATAAATTATTTAAACCATTTTTTTTAACTACAGGTTTTTGATACATTTCAATAATTTAAAGATAAATAAAAAGTTTCAAAGGATTTAAAAATATTCCAACGAACTAAAAACTTGTTTTAGGACATTTTAAAAGAATCGAAGAAATTTTAAATAAATTTGAATAATATGATGGAACTGCAAAGGCTTTAAATTACTGTAAGGAATTCTTAAGAATCCAAGGAATATTCGAAATATTTAAAAAGTTTCAAAAGATTTTAGGATATTTAAATAAAATCCAAAAAATTTTAATATATTTCGCTAATTTGAAGAAATACTAGAGGATTTAAAAGATTTGAGAAGTTTTTAAGATATTTAAAATGTTAAAAAGTATTTTTAAAAACTTCAGAGGACTAGGAATATTTTACATTACTTAACAAGAAATGTCACGAAAGTTTGAATAGATTTTAATGAATTGAAGTAATTCCATAGGATTTAAAAATTTCAGGGAATTTATAAAAATTAAGGGGTTTTATAGATATTTAAACAGTTTTAAAGGATTTCAAATGATTTAAAAGAATTCAAAAGATTTTCGGATATTTTTAAAAACTTCATGAAATTGTAAATATATTTCAATAATTCAAAGACATTACAAAGAATTTTTTAGGTTTCTGGGAATTCTAAAAAACTCCAACTTCTTTTTAAGACTTGTAAAAATTTTTAAAGGATTTATAATAAATACATAGGCTTCAAAATAATATAGTGTATTTTTAAAACTTCCAAGAAATTTTGAATAAATTGAAATAATTAAAAGGAATTTCATAGAATCTAAGATACTGTAAGGATTTCCTAAGAATCTAAGGGACGTTCGAATTATTTAAAAAGTTTTAACGGATTTAAAAACATTTTAAAGTACTTGAAATATTTTAGGGTATTAAAAAAAAACAAGAAATTTTTAATATATTTCGCTAAGTTGAAAAAATTCCAGAGGATGTTAAAGATTTAAGAAATTTAACAAATATTAAAAAGCTTACAAAGTATTTTTCAAATTTTCAAAGGACTCGGCATATTTTACAGGACTTTGAAAAATTCCCAAGAAAGTTTGAATAGATTTCAATAAATTGAAGGAATTCCATAAGATTTAAAAATTCTATGGAATTTATGAAAATTCAGGAGTTTTGTACATATTTAAAAAGTTTTAAAGAATTTAAAAATATTTAAAAGAATTCAAAATATTTTAGGATATATTCAAAATTTTCATTAAATTCCGAATATATTTCAACAATTTAAAGGATTTACAAAGGATTTTATAGGTAGCAGGGAATTCTTAAAAATTCCAAGTTATTTTTAAGTTTAAAGAGATTCTAAAATTTTTAAAGGATTTAAAAAAAATGGATAGGATTTAAAATAATTTAGGGTGTTTTTAAAACCTCCAGGAAATATTTAACAAATTTCAATAGTATGAAGGAATTCGAAAGGATTTAATATCTTTTAGGATATTTGAAAAGAGTCCAAGAAAATTTGAATAAATTTCAATCATTTAAAGAAACTTTAAATGTTTTAAAATACTGTAAGGAATTTTTAAGAATCCAAGGAATTTTCGAATTATTTAAGAACTTTCAAAGTATTTCCAATTTTTTTAAAGAATTTAAAAGATTATAGGATATTTTTGAAATTCTAAAATTTTAAAAATATATTTCGCTAATTTGAAAGAATTATAGAGGATATTAAAGATATATTTAAATATTTAAAGTACTTTAAAAAAATTCCACGAAGGTTTGAACAGATTTCAATAATTGAAATCTATTTTAAAGTGATTTAATGGTTTTAAGGCATTTTCAAAAATTCTAAACCAGTTTCAAGATATTTAAACATTTTAAATGGTTTCAAAAAATTTCAAAGCATTAAAAACATTTCATGCTGTATTTCAAATTTTTAAGTAATTTTAAATAGATTAAAATAATTTAAAGGAATTACCAAGGATTTTAAAAATTTTAGGGATTTCTTAAAAATTATAAGGAGTGTTCAAGATATTTCAAAAGTTTCAAGCCACTTCAAAATATTTCAAAGAATTGAATAGATTTTAGGATATTTTCAAAGACTCCAAGAAATTTTGGATTTATGTTAATAATTTAAAGGAATTTCAAAGAATTTCAAATATAGTGTGGAATTCTTAAAAATTGCAAACAATTTCCGAATTATTTAAATTTTGTTAAAGGTTTTTGAAAGGATTTCGAAGAATTTAAAAGATTTAAGATACTTTCACTAGAATTTTTTAAATATATTTCGATTATTTAAAAAATGTAATAGGATTTCAAATATCTCAGGATATTTTTAAAATATCTAAAACTTTGCAAATAATTTCAAAAAACTTCAAAAGAATCCAAAAGATTTTAGGATTTTTTTTCAATTCCCAGAAATTTGGGATAGATTTCAATAATTTAAAGCAATTGCGCAGGATTTTAAGATTTTAGAGTTTTCTTAAAATATCCAAGAAATTTTAAAGATTTAAGGGAATTCTTCAAAATTTTAAGAAATTTTTAAGATATTTAAGCAGTTTTAAAGGATTTTAATTAAAACAGGAAATTCGTCAAAATTTTAAATAATTTCTGAATTATTTAAAAAGTTCTAATTGATTTCAAAAGATTTCAAAGAAAATAAACGATTTTAGCTTCAAAATAAGAAATCGAAACATTTTACGCTATTTTCAAAAATTTGACGAAAGTTGGAATAGGTTTCAATAAATTGAAGGAATTACATAGGATTTAAAAATTGTAAGGAATTTCTCAAAATCGCTAGGAATTTTCAAAATATTATAAACATTTCAAAAATTGCGTATAATTGAAAATGGTTTTGGGAATTTTTATAGATTCCAAGAAATTGTGAATTGGTTATAATAATTTGAAGAATTAACAATGGATTTTTAGATGTTAGGTAATTATAAACATTTTAATTAATTTTTAAGAGATTTCAAACATTTAAAAAATGTGTAGGATTGCAAACATTTAGGGGATATTTAAAAATTTCAAGAAATTTTGAATATATTTGTATAATTTGAAGGAATTTCAAAGGAGCTTAGAAATTTTAGGGAATTTTAAAAATCATTCGGAACTCTCAAGATATTTTAAAAATATGAAAGTATTTCAAAAATTTCATATGATTGATAATATTTTTGGGCATTTAGAAATATTCCAAGGATTTTTAAACAGCTTAAAAAAATTGGAAAAAATTAAAAAGGATTTTAAAGATTTTAAGAAATTTTAAAAGTCATTTGAAATTATCAAGATATTTTTAAAGTTTCAAAGGATATCCAACATTTTATCTGAGTGAAAATATTTTTGGAAATTCTCAAAGATTCCAAGAAATTTCGAATGGATTTTAATAATTTGAAGAAATTCCAAAGGATTTTAAAGATTTTAGGGAATTTTAAAATTTCCCTCCAATTCTAAAGATTTAAGGGAATTCTTAAAAATTCCAAGGAATTTTTAAGATATTGCGAAAGTTGTAAAGGATTTCAAAATATTTTATAGAATGGAACATACTTTAAGGTGTTCCTACAAATTCAAAGAAACTTATAATAGATTTTAATATTTTTAATAATTTTCAAAGGATTCAAAATATCTTAAGGAATTCTTAAAAATTCCATGAAATTTTAAAGATTTAAGAGAATTCTTCAAAATTTTAAGGAATTTTTAAGATATTAAAAATTTTGTAAAGGATTTCAAAAATGCATAGGTTTGAAAATAACAGGTGGTATTTTTAGAAATTCAAAGAAATTTTTAATAGATTTTAAAAAATTCCAAGAAATTTTGAATTACAATTATTATTTTTAAATATTTTAAGGAAGTTAAAAGATTACAGTATATTTTTAAAATTCTAAAATTTTAAAAATATACTTCTCTAATTTGAAAAAATGAGGTTTTTAAAGATTTTGGGGATTTTTAAAGATATTTCAAAAGTTACAGTGTATTTCAAAAAACTTTAAAGAACTGGAAATATTTTACGGTAGTTTAAAAAAAGCCGAAGCATTAGGGAATTTTTTAGATATTTAAATTTTTTTAAATGGTTTCAAAGAAGTTTTTTTTAAATTCCCAGAAATTTTGAATAAATTACAATAACTGAAAGCTGTTCCATTGGATTATGATGATTTCAAGGCGTCTGGAAAAATTCTGAACAACTGTCAAGATATTGATTTAGTTAAAAAAGAATATAAAAAAATTTCATATTATTAAAAATATTTTAAGTTATTTTGAACATTTTTGACTAGATTTAAATAATTTGAAGTTATTTCCAAAGATATTAGAACATTAAAAGAATTTCATTAGATTTTTACGATTTAAAAGAATTCATAAAAATTCCAAGAAATGTTTAAGATATTTAAAAAGTTTTAAAGGATTTAAAAAAATTGTATAATATAGAAAATATTTTAAGGTGTTTCTAACAATTCCAAGAAATTTTGAATTGATTTTAATATTTTTAAGGAATCACAAAGGATTTAAAATATTTTGAGGAATTCTTAAAAATTCCACGAAATTTCTATGATTTAAGGGAATTCTTCAAAATTTAAAGGAATTTTTAATATATTTAAAACTTCTTAAAGGATTTCGAAACAATTCAAAGGATAGAAAATAGCTTAAGGTGTTTCTTAAAATTCCAAGAAATTTGACAAAGTTTATGATTTTTTTTAATTTCAAGGAAGTTTCAAGAAATACAAAAGTCCTTGAAAAAGTCAAATTTCTTTTTCCTAATAATTACTTCTCGAAGTAATTGTATACAGGATTGAAATTTTAAAAAATAAATTTTTTGTGGATCCTTTATTATTTGTCACCTTCACGTGCTTTATCTTTAGCTTAAGAAAAAAATCTATACAATACAAATAAATTTTTTTAATGGATTCAAATTATTAACAAAATTTTCTGAACGATTCCAATTTTCTATGAAAAATTAAAAAAAAAATTTCATCGAATATATTTTTCAAATTCAAAACGGAACTCTGTTGAAAAGTAGAGCATGATGGCCCTGAATTTTTATAAATATTTTGAAGTTCACTGATCAATCGTCATTTCAAGATTGTAAAGAATCTAACTTCGCTTAGCTTTATCCAAACAATTATAAGGTACTTTTTTCTAATTTGAGACTGACACAGTTATGATTATGATTTCAAATTATAACCTAATTAATGTTTCGATACAGTTAGGAATGAAAACAAAATTTGAATAAGCTAATTTTGTGCTGCTTTTTTTGCTAATTCATTGCTGAAAAAATTTGATTTTCTTCAAACATCCGACAAAAGGGTGGCCGCGCACATTGGAAAAGAAATGTTTTTTTGGTTTAAAATAACGTACAGCCCGCAAATATTAACCGATTTGAACAACAAAATTTTGAAAAAAAGCAGATAAGATTTCTAAAAGAGATCTCCAGCCTGATTTTTGAATTATTTTTACAATTTTTTTATAAATAAACAAATATGACAAAAAAATTGCCATTTATTCTATTTGACGATCCCGGTGCTCGTCAATAACAGGCAAATTGTTGAAATTGCCTAAGTTTTATATAGTAAAATTAGTTAATAATATTTCAATATTATAAATGAAGAAAAAAATGTTGTAAGCAAATTATTTGTTGAAAAAATGTTTTCTACGATTTTCCATAATTATAAGTTTTTTCGAGTTATTTTGCAAGAAACTTAAATGGAAACAATATTCTATTTAAAAAACTTTCTCTTAAGATTATAATTATTTATGTTATTCAACAAATGTATTGAATAAATGCATTAATTAGGCATTTTTATGATCATTTTAGAAAAATTCATAATTTGTTGATTAATGTTGATTAATGTTTGTTAATTTATACTTATCAATAAGATCCAAATTAAAAAGACTGATATCGAAAAAAAATAATTTTGTCATCGACAGATGTTCGAAAAATTCATTTGTTTATCAAATTTGTTTAAAAAGAAACATAAAATTTATCAAAACATTAGGAAGTTTGCTGAAATAATCATGAAGTTCCCAACTAAAAAGACTGACATAAAAAAAAATTTTCTTCTGCAGATGCCTGAATAATGCATTTGTTTGTTAACGTTGTTTAAAAAAATCATAACATTGATTTTTAAAAAATTAAGAGTTTTGCTGAAGTTATCACAAAGTTCCTAAGTCAAAAAATTTAAATAGAAAAAACGAATTTTTCTGTCGACAAATGCCTGATGAATGCATTCTTTTATTAAATTTGTTTTAAAAATCATAAAATTGATTAAAAAACTATGAATTTTGCTGAAATGATCATGAAGTTCCTAATTTAAAAAATTTAAATAGAAAAAAACGAATTTTTCTGTCGACAAATGCCTGATTAATGCATTCGTATATTAAAATTGTTTTAAAAATCATAAAATTGATTAAAAAATTATGAATTTTGCCGAAATTATCATGAGCTTCCTAATTAAAAAAGTTGACATAGAAAAAAAGGAATTTTTCTATAGACAAATGCCTTATTAATGCATCTGTTCATTAAATTTGTTTAAAGAAATCATAAAATTTATCAATTTATTATGAATGTTGCTGAAATTGTCATGAAGTTCCCAACTGAAAAGAATTGCATTGAAAAACCCGCGTTTTCTGCCGACAAATGACCGAATAATGCATTTGTTTATTAAATTTTTTTTAAGAAATCATAAGATTATTTAAAAAATTTTGAAGTTTGCTATAATTATCATAAAGTTCTGACTTTAAAAAAATGTACATAGGAAAAAATGAATATTTCTATATGAAACTGCCTGATTGCTGCATTTTTTCATTAAATTTGTTTATAATATAAACAATTATAATCTTAAGAGAAATTGTTTAAAATA
>JAWWLR010028888.1:0-10605 GCA_035041075.1 Acraspis erinacei | reverse complement strand
TTATTTTTCATCGAAAAGGAACTTAATTTTGATCTTACTATATCTTTAACGTAAAATCTTTATAAGCAGAATGAATAGTTTGAGATTAAAATTTAAAAAATTGTTTAGTTTAAATTTATTTATTTCAACCAAAAAACTTTTCTATAATAAACGATGAAAGAACGAATTTTTATCATCTGTTGAATTTTTAAACGAAAATGATTTTTTAACAAAATAGTTAAATTTTCAACAAAACAGGTAAATTTTGAAAAGTTGATGAATTTTCAACCTGCGGAGATTAATTTTAAATTATAAATATTATTTTCAATAAAAAAATCAACAAATTTTCACAAAATTTTTGAATTTTTTTACACAAAAAAATGAACTTTCACCAAAACAAGTTGCATTTTCAACCAAAAAGATGAATTTTCAAGTCCAAAAAATGATTTTTTTTAAATTTAGTTCAATTTCCAAAACAAAATATTAATTTTTATCGTGCAATATATTTAACGTAAAATCTTTTATAAACGGAATAAAATAATTTAAGATTAAAATTTAAGAGTTTATTTCAAATTTATCTAATTTAACCAAAATTTTGTAACAAAACTGTTTAATTTTCAGACGAAAAAGATGATTTTTTAATAAAATAGTTAAATTTTCAACAACATAGGTGAATTTTGAAAAATTTATAAATTTTTAACCTACGAATATTAATTTTCGATAGAAGACATTATTTTTCATCGAAAAGGAACTTAATTTTGATCTTACTATATCTTTAACGTAAAATCTTTATAAGCAGAATGAATATTTTTATTTATTTATTTTTTTTATTATTTATGTATTTCAAGCAAAAAACTTTTCTATAATAAACGATGAAAGAACGAACTTTTAACATCTGTTGAATTCTGAAACGAAAATGATTTTTTAACAAAATAGTTCCATTTTCAACCTACGAAAAACAATTTTCATCGAAATGGTCGAATTTTCGAACAAAAAGATTCAACTTTAACCAAAACCAGTTAACCAATATTTTCGATTATAATATACTTGAATTTTCCATGCAAAATTTTTATTTTAACTTGAAAAAGTTTTAAAACAGAATATTTTATAAACAGAATAAAACAAGTTCAAATTAAAATCACGAATTCCAAATTTATTATCATTGACAGTTATTAAAAGTGTCTCTTCTAAAAATTTTCTGACATTTGATTTTTTTTTCAAAATCTCTGACTCCTCCCTGACCAATATGATTACCTCATTTCCAGGTATAATAATTTATATTTTTTAAAAATATCTGATCTGTTCTCATTTTAGTAGAACATTTATTTTTTATTTTTTGGGGGACACATTAGAATCTTCCATTCCAATTCCAATACCTTCTCATTAGGATGAGAATGTAAAAAGTTAAGAAAAAGAATTAGATTGCGTGATACACGCGAATGAAGATTCAAACAGTTTTTGTCAATTTTTTCGGCTTTGTTAATTTTTCAGTTAACGGTGTTCTTTCAAATAACGACAGAAATTAATTTGTAATAAAAACGGTTTCTTTTACAGAAAGTATAGCAGGATTATGGGGAATTATTTTCTTTTATTATAGTATGTAATTCTTGGATAAGGGTTCAAAACCTGTTAAGATTCAATTGAAGAATTTTCATTTTCCCACGACTATTCGTAATTTTTTTCTAGGGAATCGCAACGATATTATGTCATCGACTTGGGATCCAAGTTGTTGCTTTTTGAGTTTCTTAATTAGTCTGGTTAATCCCATTTTAATTTTTGACTCTGACAATAAATGGTTTAATCTCTCTAGTGTCGACATTAGTTCTGAAAAATTTTCAGTGTTGTCGGTGACTATCGAAGTTACATTTTGGACTCCACTACAATCTTCAAGAAGTAGTTCAAGTTATTCAAAGTTGAAAATGTACTCTGAAAACTTGTTTTCTTCAACTTCTTTGATAGGAAGAAGAAAATTGTGGAAGTCCTTTTTTGGTGTACATAGTCCTCCCGGAAAATTGAGGGAGTTGGAAAAGGGAATAGAGTAGTCGCTTCAAACGTATAAAATATATATTTCAAACAAAATTCGCTCAATTTCACGAGAAGCCGTTTTAGGAATTATTTACTTAAAATTAACTTAGCTTTAAACATTTTTCAATGGTAGAGGGTTTATTTCGGGCTTAAAATGTCTAGATTTTGTTTGGGCTTATTCAGGTTTATTAGAACAATAAGGACTTTTATATTATGAAAGGGGTTGCATCTATAGTATATATTAACTATTAAGAGTGAAAAATTTTTAAAAAAATTCAAATACAAGTTTTTGTCGAATAAGATGATGCAAATTCTCGAAAAGTGGTTTTCAGAAATTTAGAATTTAAAATTCATCCGACGACACATTTTGCAACGCAGATGGTTAGCTTAAAATGTATGGAATTTTTTCAGGATTATGCTAATATATGTAGAAGCCTATTCAGAAAATTAGGTTATTTTATAAATTTAAAAAGGCGGTACTTGTATAGTATATTTTCAGTAGTAAAGATTAAATTTTAGTCAGCCAGAAATTTTAAAACAGTGTGGCGAGGAGCCCTTCGTATTTCATACTGGGAACTATTTAAAGTGAACAATTTCCAATGATTGAAATACAAAATTTTCTAAATTAAATTTCCGATTTTCTTAAAAGCTATTTTTATAAATTTCGACTTCAATGTTGTTCCGAGCATAGCTTTACAAACTTAGAGGGTTTCTCTTCGGCTTCAAATCTTTGGAATTTATTAAGACTTATGTTATTACATGTATAAGTCTATTAGAACAATAAGTATTTTTTATTTAAAAAGGTGTTGTTTTTATAGTCGATTTTAAGTAGTACAGGTCATTTTTCAGTCAGGCGATTATTCGAAACAGTATGGCTAGGTAATCTTTTTACGTCATTCTAGTAACTATTCAAAGTAAAAATTTCCAAACTTTTAATCAAATTACATGTTTTCATCACTAAAAATTCAAATTGTGGAAAAAGTTTTTTTTTAGAAATTCCAGTTTCAATATTGCCCCCAAGACACATATTTAGACTTCGATAGTTTGCATTGATATAAAAATGTCTAGAATTCATTTAGCTTTATTTCCATATATGCAAAAGTGTATCAGGAAAATACTTTTTTTAATTGCATAAGGTGGGGCTTTTATGCTAGGTTTTAAGTAGAGCATGCCAATCTTCTGCCAGACGACAAATTTGAAACATTGTGACAAGAAGATATTCTTCTTGTATTCTAGAAACTATTAAAGGTGAATAATTTCCAATCATTGAAATACACATTTTCTTAATTAAATTGTCGCATAGTTTTAAAAAGCAGTTTATAGGAATTTAAATTTCGCTGTGAACCTAAAATATTTGAAATTTATTCAGTATGTATAAGTCTGTTACTAAAATTCGGATTTTTATATTGCGAAACGTCGGGCTTTTATAGAATTTAAGTAGTACAAGTAAATTTGAAGTAAGACGACGATTTTGAAAAATTGTGGACAAAAAATCTTCTTATTTTATTTTAATGACTATTCAAATTAAAAAACTGTCAATGATTATTAGAAAAAAATTCAATTTGTTCGTTACATTTTTTTAAAAAGGTGTTTTCAGAAATTCCAATTTTAATGCTGTTCCGACGAAAAACTAATAAACTATAAAGTGATCCTTTTAGGCTTAAAATTTTTGGAATTTATTGAGATCTATGTTATTATATTTACAAGTCCATTAGAAAAATAATTTGTTCATTTAGAAAGGTGTTGTTTTTATAGTATATTTAAAATAGTGCAGGGCAATTTTCAGTCAGAAGATTATCTTGAAACAGTATGGCGAAGAAATATTCTTATGTCATTCTAGTAATTATTAATCGTAAAAAAAATTTCAAAGTTTTAAATAATAATTTATTCAAATAAATTGGCGCAATTCGTCGAAAAGTGGTTTTTAGAAATTACAAATTGAAATTTGCCCTGACAACTCATTTTTTAACCTAGAAGGTTTTTTTTTCTCTTTTAATGTCTGAAATTTAACCATAATAAAATAGATTTTTTTTATAATTTAAAAAAGTATCACTTTTATGGTAGATTTCAAGTAGTACAGATCAAATTTATTTCAGACGATTATCTGGAAACTGTATTGCGAGGAATTTTTTAATTCAATTTTAGTAGCTATTAAAAGAAACCCATTTCCAAAGTTTTAAATTATTATTATTTTGATTAAATTAACGCAATTTATCGAAAAACGGTCTTTAGACAAATTTAAAATTATCCCGGCGACATATTTTTCGGCATAAGAGTTTTGTTTTGAAACTGAAATGTTAAAAATTTATTCAGTTCTGGCCTTCATTTAATATTGTAAGTAGTACAGGTCAATTTTCAGTCAGATGAAAATCTTGAAACTGTGTCGCTAGGAACTCTTCTTATTCTAGTCTAAAAACGTTGTTGTTTTTATATTTTAAAAGGTGGAGTTCGTATACTTGGCTTTAAGTAGTAAAAGTCAATTTTCGGTCAGCCAACAAACTTAAAACATTGTGATGAGAAGATATTAATATTTTATTTCAAAAATTATTAAGGGTGAATCATTTACGATGATTGAAATACAAATTTTCTTGATTAGATAGTCTCACATTTTTACAAAGCAGTTCATAAGGATATGAATTTAGCTGTGAGCGTAAAATATTTGGCATTTATTCAGATTTATGCTCATATACGGGGTGGGCACGCTGGGGCTTACATGCACGGGGAAATTTAATGCTACCGGAATTGCACGACAGCAGGGGAGAAGCAATTCTGCAGGGGCATTTTAAAATTTCGCGGTTTTAAATTTGCATTCGGATCGGCGATTCGGTCAAGTTCGTGCATCTTCGGATCAAGTTTATCATAGTTTTCATTTTTGCGTTCGAAACTTCAAATAGATAGAAGTATAAAAAATATAGGTTATGTTATCTAGTTATTGCAAATTATAAAAGTATTTAATTAAACATGAAGTAAGACATTTGGACTGAGATAAGTAAACGTTTCGACAGGATATGTTTCGAATAAAATTAATAAAATCTTACTTGCGAAAACTTAAAATTAATAATAATTACATTTATATAAACTTAAAATTGATATTAAATTACATTTATAAATGTAATTAATATTAATTTAAAGTTTTCACAAGTAAGATTTTATTCAAAACATTCTAGAATCTTATTGGCACAGCAAAAATGTACGTTTACTTCTCAGACCACATGTCTCACTTTATTTTTCATTAAATACTTTTATTATTTGTAATTACTTCATAACATAACCTATATTTTTTTTACACTTGTATCTACTTGATGTTTCGTACGCAAACATGAAACCTATGATAAACTTGATACGAAGATGCACGGACTTGACCGAATGGCCGATCTGAATGCAACTTTAAAACCGCGAAATTTGACAATTCCCCTGCAGAATGACTTCTCGCCTGCTGTTGTGCAATTTGGGTAGCATTCATGTTCCCCGTACATGTAAGCCCCAGCGTGTCCAACCTGTATATTTTGCTTGAAGTGAAATGTTTATCGATTGAAAATCATAACTGTATGGTTGCAAATAAATGTCGATTACATTCTTTGGTTGAAAATTCATCTTTTTTCGAATTCAGCTGGTTGTAATAAAAGATTTTGAGTTTGTTTGTAAAAATTCTTAGTCTTAAATTGTCAATTGTACACATTTCAAAATTGCTGTAAATTATGAAATTGTAAAAATATCTTTATTTTAGATATTTGTGTAGGTTATACCTTGTAGGTTTGTTTCGTACGGCTCATATTTGAAATGACAAATAATTGTAAAATTTATAAAATATTGTAAAAATTGAAGAAGGGTTGTATAAAATTTTCATAACATAGGGTGTGGTGTGTAACTTGACAGATTTTTATTATACATTATTTCACAGTTTGGCTGTAAACGAGGGTAATTGATGATGAATAAACAAATTACGTGACGTGATGTCGTGACAGATATAAGACGTTATAAAATAGCTTTATGTGAATTTCTTACATAATTTTAAAGTATAATCTTTCTTAAGTTTCTTTAGTATAAGGTCGAAGATTCAAGCTCTAATTTGAATTTACTTACAAAATTGGTTGGTGAAAATTAGTAGCTTTTATAAGTTTTAAATAAACCTAGCTTCAATTTTGCATGCCCGTTCTTTTATGAGATAAATTTTTGTCTATGATAGTATAAAACATACCTTTAAAAATTCTTTTCCTTTAATTTTTCTCTGTACTTAATATTTTAGCCTTCTTAACATCATACTGAGTGACTAAGGTGTTAACCTATGTTAAAACTTTTGCATGTTTTATATCCCCAACAGTATGCAGAATGCAATATTTGGTCGTTGTCTACAGGTTTCCTTAGATTACGAAAACGTCCAAAAACATCTTTTTGAGACAAAAAACGGTCTTTAAACATTCTTTGCTTAAAACATCTGTAGTTTTATGTTCAAATTTATTTTATTATTTAACTGTAATTTGACTCTAGACTCAGAAAACTTAGATTGTATGATGGCTTTTGTAGCGCATATCATGACTAATTACTTAAGCTAAAATTTTGAATTTAAAAAACACACACAGTTTCAAATCTTCGGTGTAAAAAGAAGTTTAATGAAGATAAGAATAGTATTGTTGTTAACCGTCGTTTTTCCAAAGGCGCTATTAAAAAAGATTTTGTAAATGCAATCAAATATAATTATTTCATTCTGTATTCTAATTTTGAAAAACATGAAAACTGCAAAAGCCTTCTTATGAAATATAAATAATCCCCTTCTCAATTCCAAGAGAATGAATAAATTTGTTGAGGAAAGTGATAAATAATGACGAATAATTAATTAATTGTTCAATATTGGTTATTTCTATAAGGCAAGTGGGTATTTTTAGAGTAACGAATTAAAAAAACCCACCAATACCAACCAGACTTTGCAAGCGGTTAGTTTGTGAATTTGGCGTTATGCTGTTCTTTTCAAAAGCGCTATAAACGAACCCATTCGGGTCTCTCCGGGTCTCTCCAGGCTCTCCAACTCGAAATTATCCATTCAATTAATTAAGATGGGCGCCATTTTGTAATTAGGCCGCGCCCGTCTGATACCCCCAACCTTTGTCCTTAGGTCACGCTCCTCTCCTACCCCTCCCCTTTAGGCCACGCCTCTCGAAAATCACAGGCCGCCCCATAGCCCAGGTTATCTAATAATATAAAATATTGCATCCCGGTATTTATTTAGTAAAATTTTATTTTATTCGTAGCTTTACGCTAAAAAATGTATGATATTTCTCGATTTTAACTAAATGATTTTCTTTTAATCAAATGCACAAGATTTTGAATTCATATTTTATGATACAATATTTTGTGCATAAGATCTAAAAACTGTTACATGTTTAGCAGGTTCCGCGCCGACATAACCTATAATATGCATTCAGATTCATCTAAAACGAATAATAGCAATACTTTCTAGGAAAAGTATTTTCCATTTCAAATACTGGACCAGAGGCTTATTATATACTTAAAATGTGTTTTCAACATTGAAAAATCGTTCCAAGTGAACAAAAAAATGCTATTTTCTATGAATTAAAATAAATTCTCAGAAGTTCTCAGAGAATTTATTTCTCGGTTATATTCTCATTCTCGTTACCGTTCTTAAAGTAATATAACCGGCTCAGAACCCATCTTGGTTATCAATGTCCGTGAAGTTGGCACATCAATCGAAGAAATCCAAACTTTTTTGGTGGAATTATTTGGTGGTTATTATGTGGTGATCTTTTATTTTCGGTGGTCAAAATTGAAAAAGCTATAATACTTTCCAAGTTGGCGTGCTAACTTCACGCTCGCACGCCGTTTTTTATATTTATAAAAAATTCCTTTCTTAATATTTTGATGGTTATTTGGTGGCAATTTGGTGGTTGATTTTAATATTTGGTAGTCAAAATTGTGGAAGATATTCATACTCTAATAAATCGGTGACATCAGGCGCAGCTGTTTCTGCGCATATACAATTGGCGCGAAGTTTCAACGCCAGAAATATTCAACCTCAATAGGGATTTCATAACTGCGCGTATTTAATTATAATACAATAAAACCTTTATAGTGGATTCATTTCTTGGTCTTCTGAAGATCATTCGTCGGCAGTTTTCGATATTTGGTGGTCAAAATTGTAAAAAAAGTTAAGTATTTTCAACATTTGCGTGCTACCTCCAAGGTTTCAAGGCACTCTTTTATATTTTTCAATCAATAAATTTTGAAATTGAATTTTGGTCGTTTGTGGAATATGTAGCTATAGTTTCGAATATTTGGTGGTCAACATTGCAAAAACTACCATATTTTTAAAATTGGCGTGCTAACTTCACGCTCTCATGTTATTTTTATATTTATAAAAAATTCCTCTTGAAATATTTTGGTGGTCATTTGGTGGTGGATTTTAATATTTGGTAATCAAAATGTTGAAAGATATTAAGACTCCAACAAATCTGGGACATCGCGCGCAGCTGTTTCTGCGCATTTACAATTGGCGCAAAGTTTAAAATAAAAAAATCTACATCGCAAATGATTTTATTATTGCACGTATTTAATTATAATACAATCCAACTTAAAATAAATTTTAAATTTTAATCGTGGTCGTTTGGGGACTATTTTGCTATAGTTTCGTATATTTGGTGGTCAAAATGGCAGAAAGTACAGTATTTTCAAAACTGACTTCTCACCTTCACGATTGCAAGGCACTCTTTTATATATTTTAAACAATTAATTTTGAAATTCAAAAACTAAATTTATTGAAAAATTAATTTAAGTAAATAATATGTAATTAATTAATTTCCCAAAAATAAGTTATTTTGGTTTTATTCTTCATATAACACCAATTACCCAGGGCGAACAAATTATCGTGGATCGACAGATATTTTTTTGATAAATGGTAAATTATAATTAAACTTTGAATTATATTATAATAATGCAGGTACTCTAAACCATAGGCTCTAAAAGAACTCCATATTTTTGGAAGAGAAATTCATTCAGAATGTAATATCTGTAATGAGCGTGTAATGACTTCCTCATGAAATTGAAAGAAATTCGCCATTTGCTTAATATTTTTGCTTGGCTGAATGAGAAATTTTTAAGCAAAAATTAGGTAACTCTTTTATATTTTTGCAAAAATAATTTTTGGAATGTTATTGTGGTAGCCAGCCTTAATGAGAATGTTATCCTTAAGATGCTTCAAACGCACACAAAAAACTGGGGATAAAAAGTAATTGCAGGTAATCATTAAATAGGGGTAAAGTCAGCTAGGGTAAGGGTAATTTCGGTCAGGGTAATTGATAAGGGGGTAAATTATACCTGACATTACCCTAGAGCTAGGTAATCTACAGGCGAAGTGTCCTCATTAAAACTATTACATGAAAATGTCGATGTACACGGAAAAAATTTATACTTGAGGAATTACTGAACTAGTTACGTTGTGGCGGATATGAGAAAAAGAAGGTGAATTAACAATAACCATTCTGTAAATCATTTCGAACTCTACTGTCATAATTACAGAACTGATAATAAGTATTAAGATTCGGTGCCGTAAAAGTTCAAAATCATTATTACGAACAAATTGAAGAGAAACTACATCTGCGCTGTGAGAAGCACGGTTCTAGGTCGCTTAAAATTACAGAACTCTACTGTGCTTTGAAATACACGGACGTGGCGGTGCGCTACTCATGTGTGTGTCGCAAACACAGTTGCTATGCAAGCGTCAGTGTTCTGCGTCCAGGCATCGCATCGACGGTTACAACTACATAGTAAAGCTGTGGATGTAAATCCTTCTCTAAAAAATAGATGTACCATGAAAATCTCTTAATCTCTTCTTGTTTTCATCACCATATACATTTCGTATTTGTCCCGCTTTTTTATATCTTAAAGTAATTACTTTGTAACTTGCTCAAGCATTTGTGATGTTTGAAAATTGTGTACGACTTTGGTAACGAAGTTAACTCTCTTTATTTAACACAGCGTTGTATCTGAATTCGAAATAATTTAAAGTTTAATTTTCGTTAATTAAAAATTTAATGAGAAAAGTGCTTCATTAACGACTTCTGTAAATTAGGTGACTTCCTAAAACCAAAAATGTATAATAGTTCGTAGATAGAAGTAAACTTTGGGAAGTCCTGAAAGAGTACGGAGTAAATGGATGGCTACTACAAGCCATAAGAACAATATATACGGGTGGCAAAGCGAGTGTACGGGTAAATGGGAAATTGATTGACTGGTTCGATATTATGCAAGTCGTTAGACAAGGATGCGTTATGTCTTCACTTGCAAAGAATGTTGAGTAAATTGAATGCAAGCATGGAGAGCATGGGCCTAAAAATCAACGTAAATAAAACAAAAACTATGATGTTTGAAGGTAAGAGTGAGAAAATATTATGCAACATTGTATTAGATGATGAAAGACTTGAACAAGTTGAGAAATTCGTATACCTTGGTAGTAGGGTTCCGGAACCGACAGAAAGCACCGGTGCTCGAGAAACCGGTGCTGGAAAAATTGGACGGTGCCGGGAACCGTAGAACCGACCGCGGGAACCGAATCCAGTACCGGTCCCACTGTGGGAATCGGTGGAACCGGTT
>JAWWLR010028876.1:0-10605 GCA_035041075.1 Acraspis erinacei | reverse complement strand
AATGTATAATCCAGTTATACTTTAAAACTGGGTGAATTTACAAATTTACATAAAATCATACATTTCTTTATCTATAACATTTGCAAGTTTGCTGATTTTATCTGAAAAAAGTATATTTCAATATGTGTAGGAAATTGTATTCACATTATTTCTTTTTATTTCCCAACTGAAAACTGCCTAATATTTGGCTGACTCTCATTTCTTCCGTGCCTGCGGTGAACAATCCATCACTCAGCTACGTCATAATAAATTACGATTATCAAACGCAAATATGTAAAAAAATAAATTATGATTGTACAACTAAATTATGCGAAAAGTGTCTGCATGATATTTTTTCCCAGTAATAGTTCTGGATATTGCAGAATTTTTCACCTTGATAATTATTCCAAAATTACAAAAGTGGCGAATATTCACTTTTCTTTCTAAATTATAAATTTATCAAGTTAGCCAGAAATAAATTTCAAAACTATCAATTTTCGAAATGAGGCTCTCTGGAAATTTATTTATAAATTGCACGCTTATTATTTACCATATTTATAATTTTTAAATATAAATTACAACCTTATCAATTCGTCCAGTCTTTTCATAAATTGCCAAATTTATGTAATTTAAAATTTTGAAATATAAAGCGTGGTAAGTGCTTTCATTTTTTTTAATTGCAATTTTATGAATGCACTTTTATGCAAGTAAAATTATTATTTGACATGTTTACAAAACGAAAAAAAAGTTGAGCAAAAGATTTGAATTAACGACAGCATGATCGTCAGCCTTGCTCTTTTCCATTGGACTGACGGAGCTTAATGGAAGTACGTGCGCGTGAACCGTTGCAGTCTCAGTAACCTTGGCTCATGTGATGTACAAACTGGCATATTTACTATAAGGGACCAAAAAATCGGGGACACGTGTTTAATTATTTTCGAATTACTATTGATTGATGATAGTCTCATCAAAAAGACATTGTCCCAGAGGAATCGTAGTCTTGACACACAGGCGATAAGGAAGGGTACCCCGATACCGTGAGTAGCCTTGTAGAGTAAACGTGGCAGCTCGCCTGTTGGCTTATTACAAATGCAGTTACAACACACACACAACTTCGTCTACCTCTCTCTCTCCATTTCGCAACGTCTTTCGCCAAATTTAGGATCCCCGACATCAAATAGTGGCCCTTTGAATAGTTTGTGGTTCGCGAGAATTCTTGTATGATGTCAGAATTGTGAGTAAAACAATAAATTTTCAAACTATTCTAACCGTTCAAATGCTGTCGCCTTCTACACGTTGATTTCTATCTTTCGCGAAATTCATATTTGTCGTGAAAATAATTATTACCTCAACAAAAGGTACGACTTTTCGATATTTTATTGATCTGAGAAACTCGCAAAACCCCGGATATTCGAAAAGTTTTCTTTCTTTCGTTCGCGCATCCTTCGGCAATTATATATATTGAGTCATTGTCGTACCTAGCAACCAAAAATTCAAAGTCGGATTGAACCCACACTCTTAAGGCAAAGGAACACTTTTGTCTAAACTGAGGACCATATTATGCAGTCTTTCACCTGGAATAACAGCATGACGCAATAGCGCTCAGAGTCGCAAAGTAAACAACTTTATATACGGTACTGAATATTCGAGTGTATTGGTCGTCAATGTTCTCGACCCCAACTCTTTTGTCAGCTCCATGAAATCCCCCAGGTTGCCGCTGAAGGGGTTTTTCGTGAGGATGACCTTAATCTCTCTCGCCGGTCTGTTACCGAAATTGCTTCTTACGGCCGCTTCGACCGCCTAAGCATCCGTAGTTGGATCGAGGTCCAAGACCTCAACTTCGATGCGGGGCACGAGCTCGCGCACGTTGCCCCCCTAACCAACCTCCGCCCTAATAGCTGTTGTGAACTCAGCTCTGCATTTCGTTGCAGAACTGAGCTTCACAAGGACTCTCCTTTTCTAGTCTGCCTGGCCCCCCTGATTTTTACGCCAAGGGCGTCAGGCTTAACTTTTTGCTTGAGGTCCTTGAGAACCTCCGCGTAACTCAGACCCTCGGCCGGATTGATTAAAACCGCCTCGGCTCAAAATCTCCGTTGCACTTTCATCTGTTTCCTGGTGTTGCTAGAAGCAGGTTTCTCTTCTTTCTCCTTCTTGCTAGGAGTCGAGGTCGCAGGCTTTGAAGCAATTCCGGTCCTCGGCTTCTTACTAGCCTGCCTGGAGTTACTCGCGTCAACGGGACTCAGAGTGGGCTTCCTCTCTCCTTTCCAATGCTAGGGACCGGGATTTTCCATGTCTTCTTCAATCTGAGTCCCACTGCGGCTTGTATTCAGCCTTGTACTCTCCTTGAGAGCTCTCTCCCTACTCTTCGCCAGGCGGCCAGCGCTTTTCGGAAGTTAGTCAAAATAGTCTACGTTGACCCGAGTAAGATAAACCATCTCCTGCGTTATCTTTTGGGCGTTTTCTATTCCCTCAGTGATTTCTAGGAACATGTTGCTCTTCGAATCGCAAACCCTTCTGAGGGTTTTCCTTCTTGTTTCAGAGTATTCTGGCTCCTTAGCCATTAGGTTCCCACGAGTAGCTAGGGAAGTAAAGGTCCACCCCGGCAGAGCCCTGTATTAGGGGATAAGGTCTGTATACTCTAGGAGTTGACCTGGTATCCTAGAGACACCGTTCGAGATACTACTCTCTTTTGCCACTCAGTCCTCGGTACGGTTATACACGCCTTGAATTGGGGTTCTAAGTGTGTTTGGTCCACAGACAACTGCGGTGGTACTTGGAATTATACAAACATGGAAATAATGCATACGGTGTTAATAAATTCGTATCAAAAATATCTACAAGTTTGAACGCAATAAAAGTCTGAATTGTTAAAAAAATTAAATTATGTAAAAAGTGTCTAAAAATTTGTGTTAGTAAACTTCATCGAAACCATTAAATTTCTCGTAAAAAATCAAGCTAATATTGGCCCAATCATTTTTCCAAGTACTTAAGCAACGACGTGCAGGACATCATCCAATTGTATTAAAGATTTTTTAGGGATTTTCTTTTTTTCCAAAAAGGAACAAGAATTTTCACAGGCCATTGAACTTTTCGAACAAGAATAAAAAATATTTTGAATTTTTTAAATTAAAGTTCATTGAATCCTGAAGAACTTGCAGCTCCGAACTTTTGTCTGCTCTATTTGTTTTATTAATAATTTTGTTACTCAAAGTATGGAACAACTGAAATTTTGTACATACAAATTTTTCACGCTTTAATAGCTGATCAGGAAAACTTTATATTGTCTTAAATGAATGTTTAAGGACTCATAGAAAACAAATAACTTTTTCACTATTCCATTTATTTTTTATAAACAAATCTTATGAACAAATTAGTTATTGTGGGTAAAAAAGGCCGTTTGCTAAAAGTGCTTCATATTATATGTAGGAATGATATTTAGTTACAAAACTGGTTGAAAAGTTTATAATAAATATTGTTATAAACAATTCTCGTGGCAAATATTAAAATTTGAGATTTTAGAAATAATAGCCAGAATTACCTCAGGTATTCCTTAAAATAATAAATATTGATTAATATCGTATCAAATATAAAAATTTACATTTTTGTAAATAACTTAAAAATTTTGACCCTTTCGCATAAAGAAAAATTCGTTAGGCTGGAAATATTTTAAGGTGTTGGACGAATTACTACTAGTAGCAATTATATGTGAGAAGTTAACAATAACCATTGTTCTAAATAATTCTTGTTACAAAATATGCAAATTTAAAGTTGTATCAAATTTTTATTTTCTTTAATCGATATAATGGCTACGGATATTCCTAAAAATGTATCTTTGATAATATTTAGTAAAGTATAACAACATAAATGTTTATGCACAATTTAGATAAACAAATTCATCTCAAATTTCCATCTTAAAATATAAAGAACTTTTTCTTTCGGAGCGAGTTTAAGTGAAAATATTTAGTAAATTTGCTTGTCTGAAAAATAAAATTTTTTTTTGCTATTTTTTATAGAAACAGTAAAAGATACACATTTTTCATGCGGAATTATGAAATCAAGAGCCTTCATCTTAACGCGCTTCAATAGCTTACTTATTACAGGGTCAAATTTCGGGCTCGTTTCAATTGATTTTGAAAAGTTCCCATTATTAGAATTAAAAAAAAATTATCAGATAATCTACTCGGAGTCAAATTTTGCCCCTCTAATATTTGTACAATGAAGCATACACGTTAAATCATCTTGCGAGGAATATTATTCAAAACAATAATTATTTAAAACAAATCATCATTAAGAAATAAAGACTTTTTAGTTTCGGCTAGGCGGCTCGATTATTCGCCCGTAAGTATCATCTCAAAGCGTTCCACAATGTAACAATAAAAGCACTGTTTTTAGACGAAAATGGCAGGATAGATTAATTCTAAACTGATTCTGATGCATTGTTTTAATAATTACAAGTCTTTCAGATATAACGTGCATGAGTTTGATCATATGAATGTATAGTTATACAATTGTCTGTTAGAAATTTATAATTTTTAATTAATACAACATGAAGTGTAGATCTGACGCTGGTTCCAGAGTATCATTTCCCTGATATAAAAATTGATCTTGGCAGAGTAAAAGATACCCTGATACAAGGAATCGCTTCATTCGGACTTAAGGTATGAAACGTCTCCTTAAGTCTGACAAATGCAATTTGTTTTAGAATTTTTCAAGCGCAATAGTTGTTGAACGAGAAGAAATTATAGAAGTTTATGGAATTGAGCCCTTTAATTACAACCTCATTTATAACTCGTGATGTGCGTACCAACATACAATTGTTTTGATGCTTGAAACTACCATTTAATCCTCTCTATATCGTTTCAGAATTAACTTCACAGTGCGAGCGTTTGCCTGATTATGGTCCTAATCTTGGTGTTCATCGCCGTGGACCTCCTTCTTCTTCTCCATCTCATCGGGACAGGTCGAGGTCTCCTACTCTCAGGCAAATTGTTTCCAGCATACTTGGATTTAGACTTGAAGAACTTCCAATGATTCGACTTACTCCCCACAGCAATCCGAAACAAAAATTTGAACTTCGAAGATACGTTTTCCCATCAGACAAACCACTTGTATTGAGAATAAGAAATAATGTCTTCAGTCCCATGGCAACTGGAGAAAAAATTGTATTATCAACGTCCAGTGGCGAAGTCTGCGCAATATTGGGAAAAAGATTAAACAAACAAAAGAGTCTTCGGGCAATATTTACACTTGTTTTTGGGAAGTATGAGCGGGTGAAAATAAACATGAATAGCGGCGAGGTTAAGAGTGCTTTCATCTTCTGTACGTTGAGTTCACTTGTTAAATTTTTCAATTATGAAACAGTCATTAGGCTTGTCTTAACTCTCGTATGCTGAATACCCTTAGATTGAAGAATACCCAGATATTTATATGATTCAACTGCAGCCATTGCCTCGATGTCATTTTCGAACTCGTTCGCTAACTCTGAGGTCCCTAATTCCCCTCTGATTAAATGCGCTGTTCTGCATTTATCTAGTCCGAACTCCATGTGGATGTCATTGGAAAACTGCTTTGTGACATCGATCACTTGCTGCAGTTTCTGGGCTGAACTAGCGTACAGCTTCAGGTCATCCATGAACAGAAGATGGGTCACATGATGACCATCCTCATTATCATGAATTCTCAACCCATGAGACATCTGTTTAGTAAGAGGGCAGAAGGAAACGGAGATGAGACTGAAGATCAGCTGTAAGAGGAAAGACTGAAAGCAATGCGCTAAGTCATGCTAGAAGTAATTTGGATTTATGAAGAGAGCAGGAGAAACGCGGAGAGAAATTAAGGAAAGAAATTAGGCGGGGAATGGCTGATCTAAGGAAGAAAATAAAAAAATGGGAACAAGTAAGGGAACAGCTATAAAAGAGGATGCAGACATTGGAGAAAAAACTAGAGAAGCAGGAAGATAATAATGAAAAGGTAGAGGAGATGGAAGGCAGGACAAGGAAGGTAGAAAGCTCGAACCGAGATCTTAATGCGGGCGAAAGTGGGAATACGGAGCAGGAAAGACTGAGAAAAATAGAGCAATTAATAGAAAGGAAAGAGAGGGAAGAAAGAAGGAGAAACATTTTTATAAAGAGTATAAGATTAGAGTGGACGGAGATGCAGGAAGGAGTTAGGAAGTATTAAAAAGCATTGATGCTAAGGTAGAGATAAGAGGAAGTTAGGGGTGTAGAAAGGGATCAGAGAAGATGGGGGAGGATAGTACTAGTGGAAATAAAGAAATGGGAACATAAGAGGGAAGTGAGGGCAAAGAAGAGGGTGCTATATGAAAGCCCGGAGAGAAAGAGGATGATTTGACATGGGTAGAAAGGAAGATGCACTGTAGTTTAAGGAAAAGAGCTGAAGAGGAAAGAAAAAAGGATAGAAAAACATGGGCTAAGTATGGGAGAATACAGATAGACGGAATATGGTGGGATGGGGATGAAGAAAGAGAAGATTTAGTAAGAAATGAGGTGAAACAAAAAACGAACGTTGGGAAGAATTGAGGATATGCTAATGGAATATATCAGGATTGGAGAGACAGGATAGGGAGTTTATGAAAAATTTGGCACAATGGGATTTAGTTATAATGATGGAGACGTTGCTAGATGAAAAGGGATGGGAAAGGGTAAGGGGAAGGTTACCAAGAGGTTAAAAATGGCAAGTTCAAAATGCAAATAGGAAGAACAAAAAGGGAAGAGCAATTGGAGAAATCGTAATGGGAGTGAGGAATAAATGTATAGCAGGGAAAGATAGGAAAGAGGGGAAGGAACAAAAAGAGGGATGAATAGTAGAAGAGGTAAGGAGAGGAGGTGAGGAGTGGAAGATAGTGGGGATTTATGTGAATGGAGATATACAGGAGAAAGCAGAAGAGTTCAAAGAAATGATGGAAGAAAATAAAGAAGAGATTAGGCTTATGATAAGAGGGAATTTCAATGCGAGAATAGGAGATAGAGGAGGAAAAATGGGGAGAATAGAGAGGAAGAAAATCAAAAGATATTGTCCTGAATGGGGAAGGAAAGAAGTTGTTAAAGAGTTTGGAGGAGTTGGGATGGTTTATCTTAAACGGAAATATAGAGGGAGATGAGGAAGGAGAATATACACGGTCAGTATCTGAAAGGGGAACGGTAATTGATTATGTGATATTGGATGATGATTTAAGACAGAAGGTCAAGGAACTAGAGGTTGGGGATTATATTGATTGGGTGGATGGGGTGAGGATTGTAAAATGAAAAAGAAGGAGGTCAGGAAGGAATTAAGGAAGTGGAGAAAAGAAAAGAGTAATGCGTAAGAATATAGGAAAAAAAGAAAGAGTATTTAGAAAGACCAAACGAAGACATTGAAATGGTAGAATAAAAAAAATATGTTTTGGATTTGCTAGGCCAAGTAGAAAGAAAAGTTAGGAAGGGAGGAAAATATGTCAGAGAAAGAGATGAGGAAGAAGACATAACAAGAGAACAAATAGTGAAGATGTTAGGAATTATGAAGGATGGAAAGGCCCCTGGTATAGATGAGATTCCAAATGAAGTACGGAAATATGGAGGAACAGAGCTAGAGGAATGGGCATGGATAATGTGTAATCGAGTATGGAGAGCAGAGGGGTGGCCAGAGTTATGGACAGAAGGACTAGTGATACCAATAGTGAAAAAAGGCAAAGGAGAGGAGGTTAAAGATTATAGGGGTGTGACGCTGATACCAACGCTATTTAAAGTGTATATGACTGTTTTTTCGGAGAGATTGAAGAAAGAATTTGAGGAAAAAAAGATAGACAAAGCTGAGGGAGGGAAAGGGAGGGGAGTTGGCGAGAAAGTGTTTGCTGGAGGTAGAAGAGAGGAGAGGGAGTGCGACAGAATTAACGAGATGGGGAGAAGAAAGAAGGTAGTTCTTGTATGCTAGTGACATAGAAGGCGGGACTGGAGTATACTATGAAGAATTGGAAAAAAAGGAAAGAGAAAGGCAATTAATAGAAAGATGGGGGATGATTGAGGAATCAAAATACAATAAATGGTATAGGATGATAAAAAATGAAGTTTTACCAAAGTATTTAGAAAAGGGATGGGGAGAGAGAAGGTGGACCAGAATATCAAGATTTAGATGGGGAAACGAGGTAAGAGAGGGGATGCATTGGGAAAAGGAAGAGAACAGAAAGTGTAGAATCTGTGAATGGGAGGAGGAAACATGGGAGCATGTATGGGAAGGATGTAGGAGAGGAATGGAAGATAAAGGAAGCTGGAAAGAGAATGTGGTTAAAATTCTAGGAGAGGATTGATTAGGAGAAGAATGGATGAAGGAGTTGGTGGGTGCTGGAGGAGCGAATGCGAGTGAATGAAAGAATCCATGTGAAAAAATGGGAAATTGGACGACAAAAAAGTGGAAGAATAAGGAAGCGGAAGTCGCTTAGATTAGAAGCGTAAAGATTCTAAATAATGGGTATGTAATAGCATAAGTAGACTAAGATGCGTTTGCGTTCTCATTCTCTCCCTCTCGCTTGCACTTGTACTCTCGCCTTCGATCGCTCACTCGCTCACCCGTATGCTAACAAGTCCTAAATTGCGTTATCACAGGTGATACAGATAAGGAACTAGATATAAGACTTTATGTAAAGAGTTGTAAATAATTGTAAATATTAAGGATAAGATGTTTTTTGTTTAATATGTAAAGAATGTAAGGAAAACGATTGTAAGGAATGGAAGTCATGTAAACCCTTAGGGGACACATTATGAATAAAGAAGAAGTAGAAATTTTTTCAGTTTTAATATTTTCCATTTAAAATTACTATTTATTTTGAGAGTTTTTCTAATTAAATTGTCCAAAATCATTCGCATATTTTGAAAATTTCAGATGTTTGCAATTTGAAAATCTTAATTATTGTTTCAAAAATATTTAAAACCTTATAATCAAAAGTTGGTTTAATAATGGATTTTTATATTTTCATGTTAGGAAATAGAAATCCAGAGACATAAACGCACGATTTGCGCGCGCGCATTTACTGCTAGTGTGTAATAAAACGCATCTCTATATTTTCCTTTATTTGACACAAAAATTTCCTTATCCTACTTATTATACGATTAAGCGTCAAACTATTTCTTCCAAAAAGTTTTTTTTTTTAATAATCTACTTCCGCAAAAGATAGTATATATGAAAAAACTATGGGTTTCACAAAGAGAATTAATTTTCTCTAACCCGGGTGAAATCACGAATATTTACCGGGAGAAGAAAACTAAAAAAATGTTGGTCATCCTGAAGTTAAGTTACAATAAACTCCTCAATCTGTGTTTTGGAATTCTCCTGAAAATGTTCAATTTTTCTTCGAAATTCTAAATTTTTCAAATTTTCGTAAAGTTTAAAAAAATTTTAACTGCAAAAGTTTTTTTTTATAACAGATTTTTAAGGTATCATTTCCTGAAATTATGCTTGGGACTCTCAATTAATATTTCAAAAAAGGATTCTCAGTATACGTTTTGTACGCTTACAGTAAAAAAACTCTGTCTTAGTTTACTACAGAACATTAAATTTGTTCATTCAAAATGATTTTTTAAATATATTTGATAAAACTCGGTACTGCAGATATTATCTCTTTCGTTGAATCTTCATTAGTTGCAACAATAATTCATTGGCAAAAAAACATTCAGATTCTGACTGGAGCACAAAATAACTTACTAATGAACTTTTGAGCCGATTCATTGCCCAATAAAACATTTTCGTCTTCTTTCAATCTCTCCACCAATTCCTCAGCAGTTAGCTTTTCATAATCATTAAAGATAGACATATTTGCTCAAACAGAACATTAAAAACTATCAATTATGAGTTCTATGAGTCATTTGATTTTAGAAAATACAAGGAATATAGTTTTGGTCATTTTTTAAGTTGCTATTTATTCATGTTGATACATTAATAATTCATGAAAAAGTGCAGTAAAATGTCTAGCGTGAGTGAAAAACTGTGAGCTGTACATTTTTTCTATGGATTTGATATTCCAAAATTGTTTTTATTTGTTATAAAGTTACTGCAAGTATTGACGAAAAAATAGGTTATGGAATAACGTGACTTGTCACTGAAAAATTTTCGTAACATTATTTGGAACATTCAACTTCGATTTGTGAAACATTTCTATTAAAAAGCAAAGGAAGTTTGCTTTATAAAATTTATGGCTCACCTTTTACAAACTTTATTAAAATAAAAAGACACAGAGAAAGTGAAAACCTGAAAATAGGTTGTCCCATGGAGATCGGCAGGGAGAGCACAGAAAGTGGGAAAAGACGGAAAGGATAATATATTATATGTTATAAAGAAAAGATAAAGAACACTCATATAAATAATATATAACATATAACCTCTCCGTCTTTTTCCAATTGCTGTGCTCTCCCTGCCGAACTCCATGGGACAACCTGTTTTCAGGTTTTCACTTCTCTATTTTTTTTATTTTAATAAAGTTTGTAAAAGATGAGCCATATATTTTATAAAGTAGCAACTTCTTTTGCTTTTTTAATAGAAATGTTTCACAAATCGAAGTTGAATGTTCTAAATAATATTACGCAAATTTTTCAGTGACAAGTCACGTTATTTTATAATGAAAAGAGAACGAGTGTTATA
>JAWWLR010028865.1:0-10606 GCA_035041075.1 Acraspis erinacei | reverse complement strand
GTTGTTTTAACGAAAATTTTCCAAAGATATGCAAGTAAAAACACCAAAAAAATTTTCAAATGCAAATAATTAATCAGGTTACCTTCGCAAAATTCCAGATTAAGTTTTAAATTCAAAAATAATATTTAAAAAAATTTAGAATCTACCCCTAGTTGTTTTAAAAAATATATTCCAAAGCTCCCCCCTAGTTGTTTTAACTAAAAAATTCAAAAGGTCTTGAAGAAAAAAAGTTAGAAAACTTTTTAAATAAAAATAATCACTCAGGTTTCGTTCACAAAACTTGAGGTTACATTTTGTATCTAACAATAATCTTTTAAAAACCTTAAAATCTATACCTACTTGTTTTAAAAAATAAATTCCAAAGTTCTCCCCCACTTGTTTTAACCAAACCATTGCAAAGGTCTCCAAGTAAAAATTCCAGAACATTTTTTAAGTAAAGATGATCACTCAAATCACCTTCAAAACACTCAAAGTTAAATTCGAAATCTAGCAATAATAGTCAACAACCCTTACAATCCAACCCTGTTTTATTTAACCACAAAATTTCAAATGTCACCAAGGAAAAAAGCAGGAACATGTTTTGTGTGAAAATAATCATTTAGATCACCTTTGCAACACTCCAGCTTTGGTTTTAAATCCAACAATAATATTTATAAAAAAAAAACCTTGAAATCCACCCCTAGTTTTTTACGAACACATTCCAAAAGTCTCCATGTAAAAAAGCCAAAAAGCTTTAAGGAAAAATAATCACTCAGGCCACCTTTACAGAAATCCAGGTTACGTTTTATATCCAGCGATAATATTCAAAACCCTTAGAGTCCACTCCTAGTTGTTTCAACAAGAACATTTAAAATATTTCCAAGTAAAAAGCCAGACATTTTTTTAATGAGAATAATGACTCAGATCACCTTTACCGAACTTTAGATAAATTTTGATTCAACAATAATATTCGAGAGCCCTTTGTATCCACTCCTAGTTGTTTTAATAAAAAATTTCCAAAGGTCTGCAAGTAACACATCGAGAAAATTGTTTAAATTCAAATAATTATTCAAATCTTCTCTGAGAACTCCAGATTAACTTTTAAATCCAGCAATAATATTTAAAAACCCTGATAATGTACTCCTAGTTGCCTTAAAAAAATTATTCCAAATGTTTCAAAGTAAAATAGTTATAAAATATTTAAAATGACAACGATCACTCAGATCACATCCAAGTAAGAAAACCAGAAAGTTTTTTAAGTGACAATAATCACTCAGATAAACTTTGGAAAAGTTTTAATTAGGTTTTCAATCTAACAAAAGTATTCTAGCAACCCTTTTAATCATCCACTAGCTGTTTTAACAAAAACATTCAAGTTAAAAAAAAAACAGCAAATTTTTCAAGTATAAAAAATGTCTCGCATCAACTTCAGAAAACTCCAGGCTAAGTTTTCAATCCAAAAATAATATTAAACAACCCTCGGAATCCACCCTAGTTTTTTTTTAACACAAAGATTCTTAATGTATCCAAGTAAAAAAATAGAACATTTTTTAAGTGATAATAACCACTCAGTTCTCCTTTACAAAATTACAAGTTAAATTGTTTTAACAACAAAATTTGTTTACTTGAAAGTAAAAAAGCCAGATAATTTTTTGAATCAAATACCCTTAAAATCCACCCCTAGTTATTTTAACAAAAAAATTTCAAATGTTTCAAAATGAAAAATCAAGAAAATTTCTTAAGTGCAAATAATTACTTAGATCACTTTCACCAAATTTCAGGTTAATTATTGAATCGAAAAATAATATTCAGAAACCCATAGAATCCACCCCTAGTTGTTTTAACCAAAACATTCTTAAGGTCCCTAAATAAAAAAGCGAGAAACCTTTTTAAGTAAATAAAATTGCTCTAGTCATCTTTAAAAAACTCCAGCTTAAGTGTTGAATCTAATAATAATAATATTCAACGACTCTTTGAATCCACCCCTAGTTGTTTAAAAAAACATTCCAAGGGTCTCTAATTATAAAAGTCAGAATATTTTGTAAATGGAAAGAGTTTTTTAACTCTAGGTGTTTTAAAGCAGAAATTCCAAACAGCTCGGCCTGTGAACTTAACACATAATTTTTGGAAGTTAATCTAAATGATTACTTTTCCCTTTAAAAATTTTCTGGCATGGCGGAGGCTAGATTTTGAGTGTCGAAGTTAGTGGCACAAATGAAACAAATTTAGAAAAAAATATTAGGCCCATACGAAATTGTTTTTGGATATTTTTGGGTCTGGTGAAATATAGTTCTCACCCCCCCCATGATGTTTTTCTCACAGGGGTTGATTTTTAGGGGTTGAAGTTGCTTGGACAAATCTTAAAAAATTAAGGGAAAAATATTAGGTCCGTATGAAGTTCATTTTGAATAATTTCGGGGCCAGGGAAACATTTTTTGTCACATTTCAAAAACAGAAACTTTTTTTTATCTTCTGGAAAATTAATGTTTTAAGCTGAAAATGTGCTTAGTTATTTTTAGCGGAAAATGTACCTTTTATAAATCGATATTAAAATACTTTGGTAGAAAATTCAACTCTTTTATTATAAATTAAACTTATGATTAAACTTTTTTCAACATTTTTTCTTGTTGTTTCAGTTTAACTAGTAGAATTATTTTTTAAATAAATTTTCGAATCACAAAATTTATCTATTCCATCTTTGATTGAAAACTCTTATTTTAAATTCAACGGTTTGATCAAAAATTAAAATATTTAGGTAGAAAATTTAAGTCTTTGTTCTTGGGTGAAAAATAAAACTTTTTTATCAAAGGTCATGTATTTGGTTAAAAATCCCTATTTTGATTATTTTTCTCAGCAAATGTGACAATTCTAGTTTTTGAAAGTCAATTATTAGGATTGTAATTTAATCTTTTTTTAATTCATTGTATCGGATGGAAAATGTTTTTTTTTTTTAATTAATTTATTTTGTTCCAAATTCGTTCTTTTTATCAGAAAATAATTCTTCTTGTTTGAAAAATCATCATTTGGGTTCAGGATTAAACTTTTTTGTTAAAATTGGTCTATTTTATTTTACTGCAAGCAGTTGTAAATTAGTTTTTCGTTGAAAATTGATTATTGAATTTCAATTATTCTATTAAATATTTAATTACCTGGTTTAAAATTCAACTACTTTTCCAAAGCCTTCTTTGTGGTATAGTCAACGTTTTTCTTAATTTCTAGGGGGGGCGGGCGTTGCGTGTTAAATGAAAATCAACCGAGGTGTGTATTTTTTTCACCAAAATAAATAATTATATCATAAATACTTTCAATATTTTAAAATATGTATTATTTCTTATTCATTTGTTTGAAAATTAATTTTTTTTGTTCGGTACAAAATTGATTTTTTGTTTAAAAATTCTACTATTTAACAAAATTATTAAGTTTTAATTTTAATGCAACTAATGACTTAAAAATTAATATATATAGTTGAAAGTTTGTATTAGTCGATAAAAAATTATTCTTTTTGGTTAAAAATTAATTTTTTTATTAAACTTTTAACTATTCAATAAAAAAGTTTTCTTTTTAGTAAAAAATTCAATTTGTCGTTGAAAGTTGAACCATTTGGAAGAAAATTAATTTAAGTTGTTTGAAATTGATTAAAATACTAAAAAAAATAAAAGAAGTTAGTTGAATTATATTAATTTAAAATATTAATTGAAACATATTAGTTGAATTGTTATAATTTTTAATTATGGTGCCATTCACTTTACAATGCGTAATTCGAAATTTTTTTTATTTAAAAATGTTCCATTTCAGATATTTATTTTTAAGCTGACATTTTTAATTTAAAGAATTAAAAACTGCAGACTTGAAAACTTGAACAATTAAAAATTAAAATCATTTGGATTGAAAAATTTGTATAAAAACATTTATCTTTTATCATTTATTACTTTAAAAATAATTAGAAGTTCTGAAAAACAGAAAAAATAATTTAAAATTGGAAAAAGTTTAAAATAACTTTGTCAGGAGTTGGAAATAGAATTTTAAAGCTTTCTAAGGATTTTTTAGCAATTTGAAATTAAAATAATTTAACTTTTAATTTACGAAGTGCGCAGATAAATAAATAAATTTTTCAATTTTTAATTTTTCCAGTTTAAAATTGATAAAAATTATAAAAGTTGAAACATTTTAAATTTCATTGATTGATTATTCAGTTTGAAGAATTGTAGATTATAACGTGGATTCAGATTTTTGGTAATGAATCTGAATCTTTGAGCTCTATAATTTACAAGAGTTAAAAATTACTAGGCATTTATTTATAACATTAATAAAAAATATCGGATGATAATTTTCCATCATGTAACATCATTGGCGATACAATTTGATAAAAATCGAGAGAAAAAACGATTATTTTCTGCCTCTAAATGTCCACACGAGCCATTTTATTATATAATTTGTTTATAAAAGTTTATAAAATTTACTGTATGCTGATCATAGAAATTTTTTTTCACGAAGATAAACAAAAAAATAACGAAAAAATTGAATTTTTTCTTCACTCTTTACATAAAAACAAAAGTTTGAACAAAAAAATCCAAAATCGGTTCACATAATTCTCTTCGGAATTTTATGCTGAATTTTTATAAAAAATAATCCAAAATCAGTTAATAAGTGCCAGCTACAAGTTGTTTTGAACTTCACTTTTTGATTTCATTTCACTGCGCGCGCCGCGGGACGGGTAAGTACAGCTGCAAGGGGAGATGCGGCGTTCACTCAGGCGTGACAGGATAGAGAGAGAACCAGGAGAGAGACAATACAGTTCCTAAACTCTGAATTTATGGTAATCGTCAGCCCTAAGACTTACTTACCAACATAATAAAACAGGAAAACTTCGATGCTAAGTATTATAGTTCCAGATAAAATCTTCATTTTGGAATCGAAAGATTTCAGAAACGTGACTAATGATTTGTAAAAAAAGTCACTTATGCCGGTATTTTAAATTTACCTAAAATAATTCAGAGACGCTGTAAATGATTTGAAGTAAAAACTAGGTTTCTGGTTCATACAGAACTTGCAGATTGTTTACTACTGAGAAGATGATTATAGCGCACTTTTTAAATCTGTGTAGGAAGTGAATAATTTTCGAAATATAAAAGCATCTTCATTAGAACGTATCATCATTGATATAATTACATTTTTTTAATAAAGGGATTTTTTTATAAAAGAAACATCGTTCAAACCTTTATAAAAGATATAATACCCATATTTGATTCAAAAAAAATTTATTTCAGCCTAGGAGATTTATTTCCTACCAAAAGGAACCAATAGTCAACTAAAAATATAATAGCAGATTAGCAACAGATTTTAAGTTTAAATAGAAAACAGTTTTAATTAAAAAAACGGATTTTTAGAAAAGCAGTTAGCAGAAATAGGTATTTTTAATCAAAATGGATCTTTTTATGGGAAAATGGTTCATTTTCAACACAGTAGATTAATTTCCAACAAAATTAGTTTGAGCTTCAATAAAAAATTAGTTTTAAACCTTGAAGAATCATTTTATCTTGAAAGAAATTAATTTTCATACCAATATTTAAAGGTTTAAACAAAAAAATAATTTTTTACCGAGAAGAATCACTTTATCTTGGAAAAGGAGAATTTTTGACCAAGTTGTTTAATTTTAAACTCAAAACAAATTTTAGAAATGACTTGAATTTTTCTATAAAAAAGATCAATTTTCAACAAGTCATGGAACTATTTCAGTTTCATTTTAAAATAAACACAATTATTTAACAACGAAAGATTTAATTTTCGAACAAGCGGTTTCTTTTTCTACAAAACTGATTAATTTTCAAACAAATAATTCAATGTTTAAAATAAATTAACTTGGAAAAGTAACTTTCTACCAAAAAGGACGAATTTTCTGACTACTACAAAAATTTACAGGAAAATAAGATAAATTTTCGCTACTGTTGGCTCCCACACTTCGCGCTCAATAATATAATTTTTCAATTGACCCTTTCCATCTTTCAATTGAGGAATCTAATCCCTCCTCTTCTTAATACCTAATATTCTCCTTTTCCGTTTTTTCTTTAATGTCTTTCAGTTTATCAACCCCTCAGACTCTCATTATCTCGCTGCTTTATCCCACTGTTTCCTTTGTCCATCTCCATGCATGTAAATCACCTCCTATCAGAAGCAACTCCTACTTCTTTTCCTTCATCTACCTCTTAATTGTTCCCCAACGTTCCTCTTCATCGATATACACAAACCAACGCTATTTTTACTTTTCCAACTATCATCCTGCTTACCATTGTCCCATCCTTTTCAATCCTAACCCACCTTTCACACCCTTTTACTGCCACTTTTACGTCCTTTTACGTCCACACATAACCTTTCGGTAACACTCCTTTTATTCTCTTGGAGTCTTTCTCACCTGCCCATGTTTCTCTCATTATCATTACGTCCCATTTTGTCCATTCTCCCCAAAAACCCTTGACCTCGTTTTTTAATCATTAAACATTCCAGAAAGCTACATTGCCCTGCCCACTTCTCCTCCAGTTCATTTTATCCTTACCTTTACCCCTTTTTTATTTTTAAAGCCCCAGCGCATTTCCTTTCTTCTTATTTGCCTGTTCTTTGTCATTCTCTTTTCCTTGCCCTGTTTGACAAGTTCTCAATTCTTCTACTTCTTCGTCCGATATCTACAACTCTCCATTTACCCAAATTCTATCTCTCCCTATTATTATCTGGGTGCCTTCCTTTCTTTCCGCCCATGGCAATTCTCTCTGTTCTTCCCTTCAACAACTTCTTTTTGACCATGAGTTCAAAGCCTCTCCTTATCACATCCCAGTATCACCAAAATCATGCCTTCTTTCCCTTCTTTCATTCCCCCTACTCTCTTTATACCTTCTATTCTAATGTTACCTCCTTTATCTTCCATCAACTTCTTACTCTCCTTCTTTCCCGTTTCACTATTCACTTTTAGTCGCTTGATCATTATATTCTTCTTTCTCTTTGATCTTTTTCCCTTGTGTTTGTCTTTTGATTTGTGTCAACCTACTATGCAATCTCTCATTTTATACTCGCAAGCCTACTCTACCTTCTTTTTTATCGTGGGTCGATACTAACTCACTCCCTTATCCCATTTTCATCTTATTCTCTCTGCTTATTTCCTATGATTTCTAGTTTTTCCAGACTTTCTCATTTTCGCCTTCCATAATTCTTCCCACTCATTCCATTTCTTCCGTATTTTTTGTATCTCCTCCTTTACCTCCCCAATTGCCTATTCATATCTTTCAGCATCCCACATGTCTCCTCTCTTAATCTTGTGAACGTTGCTTGAATCTTCCTCTGCAAGTTCCCCTCACCCTTCTCTCTTTTCGGCGGTTTTCTTTTTATACTTTTCTTAGAATGCATACCTCCCTCTATGTCTTCGTTCACTTCTTACCTTTTCATTTTTTTCCTCTGTTGACCACTCCCCCACTAACAATTCCCTCTCTGCTTGTCGGAAACGTCCGTTTTCACCAATCCTTAAGAAATCGGATTCCTGCTACACCATGCGAGCGCTCTGTGGCGCCTTGTGCCGCTTGTCATCACTACTTTTTCAGCTTGCCTCGATACACCCCCTATCCTCACTCCTTTGAACATCCCGTACGTGCCCACTCGACCCATTACTCTCATTTGCGTCGTTTATCTTCCGCCTTCTATCTAGGCTCCATGTTCCAGGCATACTTCTCTACCTACTTTATCTGCTGAGTAAGACTCGTAACGCGTCACTTCCTCCACTCTTAAATTTTCAAAACGCAGAGTACAATCTAGCCTCAAAATCAGCCACAAAATCAATGTCACTCTACTATCGGTACCGGAAACGGAAGCCCTTCAAATAGTTAGAGGAAATTTTTAATTGTATTCGGCGTTTCTTCCTCATTATCAAAATTCAGTTCGCCTACTTCTCGCCAATATCGCCACGTTTTTCAAAGTATCCGATAAAAATAGGTGTGAACTTCGCTACTTTCCTCGATGGCGCAAACAGTCATTGTTTCACTTCGTGCCCATCAAGCCACATCGGAGACGATTTTCATATCATGGGGAAAAGAAGGAGAAAAATCTCATCCGCGGGCTCTAACCTACTAGCGCATAAAAGACTCTGATCTTTTAAACCGATACTTTCAGATTCAAAAATAAAACAATCAAGTTTGAGCACTATAAGCTAATCCGTGGAACGCTGTTTTTTGTTAAGTAGCGTTGCCAAGTTTTAACCAACTAAAATATAGAAGTATCGTAGGTGCTAACTCAGTTCAGTCAAACGCTTCTGAAGGTCAACGGGATTCGCAGAAGACTGTTCCTAAATCACAATCAAAATCCAGTCCAGAGAATCATATTGATGAGGATGTTCTCAAAGTGATTGGAAGTCGTCTTCACGATGAGAGATCCTTAGGCCCTGGTATGCATGCGGACTTTGTTGTTTGTTGGAGGACATGATCAAACAAGGCCTACCGTCTGATAATCAGAAAGAGTTAATCAAAAAACATTCCCCTGCGTCAGATTTTCATTTGATCGATCCTCCAAAATTAAATGCGGAAATAAAGATAGCTTCTCAGGATAAGGATGCAGTTGCAAAAAGAGATGAGCGAATAGTCATGAAGCAAGAGAAAATTGCAGCTTCTCTAACAGTCATTGGCAATGCACTATCACTCTTATCTCACAAAAAAGAAAGATCTGCCGATGAGTTGCAATTAATAGAGACCCTAAGCGATGCAAGCAAGCTACATGCTGATCTACATCATGACGAATCTGTTGTGCGTAGAAGCTTGGTGTTGGCGAATGTCAACGTCTCCCTTAAGGATACGCTGTAATCAACGAATATTGATAACTTCCTTTTCGGCGAGAAACTCGACCAAGCCCTGAAGACAGCGAAGGCATTAGAAAATTCGGCAAAGGAATTAAGGAGCCAAAGTCGAAACCAGGTATGCAAGCAGCCAAAAAACCAGAAAGCCCCGCCCCACAATCGTGCGGGGATGTCAGGCGGGCAGAAACAGATTTATCAAACACCGAAGAAAAATCGGAATCAGAAGCCTTATCAAAAATATAGGTATATAAACCACAACGTAAATACTTGCGTTTTTTCTTTGAGGGTCAAACGTATGAGTTTACGTGCTTATCGTTCGGACTTTGTACAGCACCTTACGTCTTGAAAAAAATTCTAGAACCGGTAATGTCATATCTAAGAGAACTAGATTTTTTATCGGTTATTAATTTAGACGACTTGTTATTGTTTGGAGCATCTTATACCGAGTGCATAGATAACATAACAGTAACTGCGTTTAATGAGAGACACTGGGATTTGTATTTAATTTTCAAAAAAGTCAAATGATTCGAACTCAAACTTGTAAATACTTGGGATTTATTTAAAACTGAAAGGAAATCATAGTTCAGCTTTCAGATTCTAAGAGAAATCAAATAATAACCCACGTTAAAAGGATTCGTCTAAACCAAAACCTAAACATAACGGATTTGGCTAGAATTACAGGAATTTTAGTTTCTTTCTGCCCTGCTGTAAATTAGGGTTGGTTTCACAAAAAAGCCTGCGGAATAGCAACCTTTTAAGAATTGTTGAGAAACAATGATAACTACAAAGCTAGGTTAATAATAAAAAACACAGTTCTAGAAGACTAATCATCCATTAAGAAAATCCGAATTTCACTTGGAGATATTTTCAGATGCCTCTTTATCTGGATAGGGAGTGTTTTGTAATAAAAAGCGAGCTCACGGTTTTTTGAACAATGAGGAAAAGTCAAATCACATCAACCAATTACAACTTTTAGCCGCCTTCTTAAGCTTAAAGTGCTTCGCGATTAACCACCAAAATTGTCAAGTGTTGGGAAATTTGGATTTTTGCGACTTACATGTCATCAGCTATGAAAAACTAGCGGATGAAGAATCACGTTGCTTAAAACCAAGTATCAAAATCTAACTGTCCAATTTTGCCTTCAGAGAAGTAGTTAGAGCATTTGGATAGCCAGAAACAGATCTTTTTGCAAGCAGAGAGAATGCCAAATGCTCCTACTATGTTTCTTGAAAGAAAGATCCTGACTCAATGTCTATCGATGCGTTCACCATCTCTTGGGCACATTATTTCTTTTATGTATTTCCACCATTGTCAATAATGTTAAAAACCTTGCAAAATATTAGAAACGATAAAGCTGAGGGCATTATAGTGGTACCAAACTGACCATGGCAGCCATGGTATCCACTATTTAAGGCCGCCCTAATCTCAGACATGGTTCACATTGAAGCAACAAACAATGTTTTTGTCCACAATAGGAAGGAAGAAACTTCCTTGGAGAAAGTTACCCTGGTTGCTGGTATCTTATCTGGAAGCCGTTAGAATTAAAGGAAACACCATCGACCTCTATGGAAATCTCAGTTTCGTCATTAAGCAACTCTTCCTTCAAGCAATATGACTCTTGTCTTAAAAAATGTTTCTTTTAACGGAATCTAAATCCGTTATTGAGCTCAGTTCCAGATATATTCGTTTTTTATCGGAACTGTTTGACAGCGGTTCAGAAGGCAGTTCAATAAATTGCTATAGATCAGCAATTTCCCTGCTTGTTTGATCTAACATGGCCGCAGATCACAGAATCTTACGATT
>JAWWLR010028822.1:0-10608 GCA_035041075.1 Acraspis erinacei | reverse complement strand
ATGTCTTCAATTCTTAGTATTTTTTCCCAATCATAGGTCAATAAGTGCTCCTGAAATTTGTACTCATCAACATATGCAAGATTTCTTATAAGAGTTTGATTTCGGTTTATGGATTGAGTACAGATATATTTGTATTTAATATTGATAAGATCATGATTAGATAGAAATGGAATAGGATGTTGACTATAAGAATTCAACTTATCAATATCATCTACTATCATTAAGTCTATTCGGGAACTGGAATGATCCGTGTGATGGGTGGAATTATGTGGGACAATAGATAACCCAGCAGCATGTATCATAGATGTTAAATATTTAGTATGCTTAGAAATCGCATCTAAATTGGTATTAAAATCCCCAGTGAGAATAATATTATTAAAATTCGGTACATGGGTAAAAATTTCCGATTCAAGTTCCGTGCCAAAATAGGCATTTGGAGGTTTATAAATGACACCCACCATAACACTGTCCCTCTCTCCCTTGACTTCAACAAAAAGAAATTCAGCAGTAGGATAATTAACGGCCGAGCTCACTCCCAATAAGACTCCCTTAAGGCTCTCGTGCACATAAAGGCAAACGCCACCCCCTCTCCGCTCCTCTCTGTCTCTACGGAAAAGTGCATAATTGTCAAGAGCAACTACACTTGATGAATGATTCGAAGTTAGCCATGTTTCTGAGACTGCTATAATATGGTACGTACAAGAGTTGAAGAAATGACGGAACTCGTGAATGTGAGCCGAAAGAGACTGAGCATTCACATGGCAAATACTTAAATAATCCATAATAGGCTGAGAATAAGTTTAGTTGCATAACAAGAATAGGCATAAATGTGTCCAAAAAATAGCCAACATAGAAAGTACATAATATTTTTAACGAAAATAACCGCAAAAAATGCCAAAAAAGTATACAAAAAACGTATCTGATTAGCTCTGAGAGCCACATAGTGCAGTTCAATCCTGAAGGCATCTTAACTGAGGGCATCAAGGTCATTGATAGTTTACAATATAGTTTACAATACAATTTTTCGAAAGGACCAAGAATAAGAAATTTTTAGTATGAAGCTGGTTATTTAAAAAAACTTCATAGACTTGACCCAAAAATTAATCATCTCTTTCGAGACGTTTAAAAAAATTATTGCGAGCTTTTTTATCTATCTTTCCATATAAAACATGTTTGTCTCGGCAATCATGACACATACATAATTAGGCACTGCATTTTTATTTGAGCGGCAGTGATGAGGAAATTAACATTCTTGCGCAAAATGGAACTGACGAAAATTTAAGAGTTATTTATAGCAAATACATTTTTAGTAAATAAAATCATTTTGAATAAAAAATATTCAACACAGTTGGTGAAATTTTTAACTAAAGAAGGAAGTTTGAACTGAAATGATTCATCTTCAAAAAAATAAAATGTAGCCAATTAGTTGAACTTTGAACTCCGATCTTGAGTTTTCCACACTAAAAAAATTTGATAAAATATATAAATTTTTATCTAAATATGATACATTTTAAGAATAAATAGGATACTTCAAATTTAAATTCGAAAAATAAGTTTTTCAACGAATAAAATAAATTTTCAAGCAAAAATAAGTAATGTCTATTATAAGAAATGTCCCCCAAAAAAATATCAAGGTTAATCTTATACGAAAAAATATAAATTTTTAACAAAAAATGGTATAGTATAAGTTGAAGATCGAAAATAAGCTAAAATATTATAGTATAAGTTTAAGATAAGAAAATAAGCTTTAAACAATTAAAGAAAATTTTCAACGAAATCATTGAATTTTTAGCTAAAACAAATTAATCTGCATACGAAGAGATTAAAATTCTATAAGATAAAAAATTCCACAACAAATTTAGTTAAATATGGATTCAAAGTACTAATTTTTTATTTAAAAAAGACTCTCAATTTCACTCTTTGTAAAAGAGTTCGACCGATGGGCGGACACACAACCAAAAAAATGAATCAATACAAAAAATAAATATAAATATGTATAAAGATAAGAAGAGTGTTGAATTTTGCCTTAAATTGGGAATAAATGTGAAAACTAAGATTTTTCCTAGCGGATCCAGTGACTGCAACGGTCAATATGGACAACAATTTTCCCACGAACCTATAGTAAACCTTCTTAGAATAAGCTAGTTTAAATGAGAGTGGCCAGATTCGCTTCGGCGTAGAAGCTGCAGGGACTCCACATGTGCGACAGGGAGCCACTGTCGAAAACGCTTCTGCGTCCTCGTGAAACTGATCCACTCTCGTATTTATGCTAGCTCATTATAGAAAGGATTACAATAAGATCGCCGGTTTAACTCGGAACTATTTGGTCACTTTCACGTGACGCGGCTACTTAACCGTTCCTTTCACAAGATCCCCTAGGATATCTTTGCACATCCGGGAATGTACCATATGTTCACGTTTATATGTAGGGCACTTCTAAGTGTACACGTCAGCATGGCGTGCAGCTTATGAAATCATCCTTAAAATTATAGATATATTATACTATTATATTTACCAATGCAACTGAGAATTAAAGCCAGAGATAAGACCATCATATAGACAACCCTCATCTTTTCGAATTTAAGGAGACACTGCTCAATGCAATAAGGAGCGATTTGATTCACACTACTACTAATAAATATTTTGGTGCTTTATCAGATTGTAAAGCGTGCACTGTAGTCGTTGTCTTGTTGTTTTCAAGCATCAAGATTGTCCATGTGTGGTATTAAAATTCCATACGAGTCAATGTTTTAACAATCTTTTAAGTTTTCAGAGACGCTGTTTTTTACGCAGGAATTTCGTATAGTATCTACTACAGCTGATGAATCATCAAATTTATCATAGTTGAGTGCTTTAGAAAAATAGGTTTGTAACCTTCTCAAAAAAATAGACCAGTCATGAAGATGTTAAAATTATTGTCGTCAGTGTTCCAAAAGCTGTGTACAGATTTTTTAACATTAAAGGTCAAGGCGTCGACAACTGTATTTTGGTGACTTAGAATTCTTTTATGTTATCACAGAAGAAGTTTCTAGAGAATGAATACAAGAGAACCTAATTTTGCGTAATGAGCAAAAATGAAATTTTAAGTAAATTTCTATTAAGGACACTTATTATAGATAAAAAACAAATATTTAATCATTTTTAATCAATAAATAAACAAATGTTTAAATAAATAAATTTCTTTCACCCATCGAGTGTGCATCTTTTGGCATTATTACATTCTTATCTCATAACCTTAAAAATCTCATTTTTTTAGTTTTTAAGGTTTTCTACGGTTATGTTAGAACCCTGACGAGCTGGGATTTTTTGGACCTCGGATTCGGATTCAAAGACCCAAAAAACATATAATAAACATAGGTTGACATATAATAAACATGGTCTGACCCCCAGACTCGAAAAACACATTTGATGAGGTTCTTTGAGGTTATGTGAGAACCCTGACGTGCTGGGGTTTTTGTACCTCGGATTCAGATTCAGCGCGTCAAAATCGATAGGAAAACATGTGTCGCTATGAATTTGTTGAGTTTATGTCAGAAAATACATGTCGCGTCCGCAGGTCACGACAATTCCTTTTTTTGTGTGTGGCTGTGTTATCGAATACATCAACTCTCTAGTGCATCGAGAGTAAATATAAATAATTCGCACCGCACAGAAACAAAATCTTAACCGATGCTCAATCCGCAGTTAAAGAGTCGTGGCGGAACTTCTTATGGAGTTTATGTCCGCAGCTGCGACTGCAGAAAACTTGCAAAAAGGAGTTGTTGGCCACATCATGGCCTCAAGTCAACACGTTTAAAAGTGCGAAGTCAAAAACAGGAAAATTCTAGAATTCAGAAATTTAAGTGTTCGCGTGTTGCGTCAGTCCAATTTCTTATTGCAACCAGATAAAATGGGCCAAGTCTGTATACGAATAGGAATTGGGACACGAAGAGTTCATTTAGACGCCGAAATGTGTCTACTTTTTTAACCACGAAGACACACGAAACAAATTTTGAAGTTTTTATGATAAACATTATGAGGACTAATGATCAAAGATTATTGTAATAGAATCCAATTCTCTGTAAATTTTATATCACATATCATTAGTGGTGCTGCGACGCATGAGAACAATTTTCAACCCAAATTAAGGGACCTAGAAATTGATGATAATTCATTTATTGTTTTGATACGTATACAAGAAATTTCCACGAATATTGTTGAAAGGAAAAGGGATAAATATTGGCGGACGGTAGACCTGTCACTTATCTTTACAGTTCAAAAGAATAGTCACAGCAAAATTTTGTACCAGTTTAATTCTTTCGACTTAGTTTTGTGTGAATTTTATCAAACTAACCTTAATAAAATTTATTTATAGTAATTCTTCTCCATTTCCTGAACTTTTTGAAATTTAAAAACGGAAATTTATGTTTGAATTTTTTGATCGAGATTAGTTAAAAAATATAAAAATTGTAGAACAGACATTATGAAAATTAAAGGGATTAAAGGGAAAACAAATAGTAAAAATAGTTAAGGCAAATAACTCTACCTCATCAAAGTCGATGATTAAGAAATCATCATCATCTTCATCCTGCTGCTGCTGCTCTTCAGCAACAGAAGTGAAAAAGATGATATCATTCATCCTGCTGTAGCTCTTTACAACCCTGACTGGAGGAAGGCTGCTCTTTCTGCCCCGCTGCACTATAGGTAGACTGCTGCTGCTCTTCATCGCCCTTTTCGTCTCCTTTTATCTTAGGCTTTATTTCTTTTTTATTTACTGCTGGAACCTGTAACAGAAAAAAGAATCTGCCGCTGGTGGTTCGCAAGCCGCCTTATATACACAGTCAGCAGCCCAACTATACTGCACATCCCCGCTCTTGCTTTCTGCTCAATCCATCTTGTGATCCTATTACGTGGCTTTCCGCGGGAAAATTTGAATTAAATTTTTTACTAGATAAACAAGTAAAAAGGTTGAGTTACCCTCATTTGCTTGATATATACACAATTAAGAAATATTTACAAATAAAATTATTAATAACCAGTCCCGGCTTGTTCTAAGACACTCTACGCTATTTATTATAAGTTTTTAATTTTTAGTTGTCAATATTTCTTAATATATGATTATAAACTATTATAAAAAAGAAATTAAAAGTAAAAACCATAAAAATTTATTTCTATATTTACAAAGTAAATTGTACAATTTGTGTAAAACTAATACACTAATCATAAGTACTAAAAACTAAAAACTCAAGTAAAATAGAAACTTAAAACTCAAATCGACAAAATGAAATAAAAACGGAAAGAGTCAGGAAAACAAAATAAAAAAGCACAAATTTAAGAAAACTGAAATAAAAAGAGCCAGGAAAAAAAGAATTAAATGAAAAATGAAACAGAATGTAAATTTAAAATTCGTGTTATTTTTTATTTCAAAATTTATTATTTTATTTTTTTAAGAATCCGCTATGCTTCTTCTCTCTTATGAGCAGGATAAAGCGCCTTTCTTCGAGTCTCATTGATACCGCATCGGCGTTAACATCATCATCATCATCATCCGACACCCGCAAATCTTTTTCCAGTATGGATATGATTGTTTCCCATCCTGAACACTTTTCGGAGAAGGTTGCGATGGTAGTGATGATGATGAAGTCGGGACGTGCCAGATTAAAGTTTTTTGTGGAAGAGTTTCAACTTCCACTTTATTTTCAAGTTTAGGTCGTCCGTTCCACGTCGAACGTTTGTTCTTCATGCTTCCTTTTACTTCTATATGTGAAGGCGGTAAGTCGCACCACTAGCGTTTCGTCTTCATTTCTTCTTTTTCCTTTTCTTTTACACCAGAAATCTTTTAAACCGGCAGTAGTTACTTCGATCTCGGCGTGTACATACCTACCCTTGGGATATCAGCGCCTCCGTGGGCCGATCCCTTTATAACGCCGTACTGCTTGTCGGTACATCATAAAATTGGCTTTTCCTTCGGTGTGGGCGCCCGGAATATATAGGTAAGGCGCCGCCTCGTATACGTGCTTTATACCTTCGTCGACTGTTTGTAAATTCTTACAGAGCCCCGAGCTGTACGGTCTCACGTCTTTCTGGTGTATTTTACCCACGAAAAGCGCAGGTTTCTCTGGATTGTAGGTAACATCTAATATAATATCTGCAGAGCTCTTTCTGCTAGCTTCGACATTCACCGACAGTTGTGGTGGTACTAGCGATATCTGGTAAAAGATAAACTTTACTTTATTTAATTGAAAATGATTTCATATAAATATATAAACATCCAGATTTTTAGGTCAAGTAATATGCTTTAATTTGATATACTTTAATACTTGAAAAGAAAAAACTTATGTCAAGAAAAAATTCATACCTAAAGCTGTTTATCCTGCGCTTCTTCCTCCAGAAATCATAGATGGATTTTCCAGAGTAGAATGATCATATTTCAGATACTTTGACTCTGTGGATAGTCCAGTCAAAGGAATATGTCCCGACCAACTGCCATAAAAACGTTCTCAAGAACTGGCTTTATATGATTTATATTATTACAAAAAAAGAATTCATTAAGCCCTATTCTCCATGAGTACAAAATTAACTCAACATAAAATGGCCACATGTCGAACCAGTTACACCAGACTGATCAAGGAAAGCATTGTATCCCACCGGAATTTACAGCAAAAGCGATCCTCAAATTTCTTTTTTGGAATTAGCCCCCTTAATTCGACATGGGGATTAGTCTTCAGAATTCCAAAATCCTTAATCGGCTAAAATCCTCCACGGCAGTGGACCCTCAAACACAACAATCTAACCGCCATAATTATAGTATAAAGTAACGCGACTTTAAGCTTCGGGAACACCAACGAAAAAGGACACGATTCCCAGCGCGTTCTCGGCTAGTTTCTTCTCTCGCCTTCTCCTTCTTGTAGCTCGGACGAAGATTTGCTGAAGTTGGCGCGATAGTCAGCAGTACGTTGTAGCGAACCTCAGAGCCGACTACTTTTAGTGCTAGCTATCGCAGTGGTTCATTCCATTTTTCTTACGTGACAATTTCTTCAACAAAATAAAGCTAAATTGGTGGATAATTATTCTCCTTACTCTCCATTAAGACCTATCGGCAACAACCTCGATCTGAAATTCATCCTGAAATCTGCCAAAGATCACCTGGGATACCCGTAGTCCCATTAGTAATAGTCTGGTCCCAGGATAAAGAGTTACCACTATTCATGCTAGGGAGATAAGAATAAAAATTTCTCAAAAGAAATATTGTAGACTTCCAAGCCCGATGGAGAAGGGCGGCGTACTCGCCAAATCGCTGTTTGGTAGTCTATGTTTCGGTGGGAGAACTTGAAGGGCCTGGAGCTCCACATTTGCCCTTGTTTTGCATCTCCGGTTCTTTTAAAATCATCTATAGTTCCTGGTGTCCAAGATATCGCACGAAGTATCTTATAGTCGGCGAATATTCATTGGTTAAATAAGAACATCAAATAAACCAAAGCAAAATCAGTTCTTCAACATAAAGTTTTTTATAATTACAGTCGCCAGTCGTATTGTACCGTGCAGTTTGTGAGGCTTCCTTATAAAAAACCTCAAAATATAATCAAAAAATATTTAAATCAAACCAATTGAAACTTTGTGAGTTGAAAAAATGGTGCAGTTTAACACTGTGCTTACAAACGGTGTTGATCTGGTGCCTGCTGCCATTGCAGGAGCTAAGGTAAGGTAGAGGGTTTCCGTTCTTTGGTTTTGTCCTAGGGCCAGGGACCCTGACATAAAACAGATTTGTTGAGATGTTCCTTAAATCGGTCAGTGATTCTCCTTACCACACCGGGATTTTGTTTTTAGGAGAAGAAGGTGGCTGTTCGGTTTCTTCAGTTGGGTCAAAAGGTTCCTTGTCCGAGAATTCCATGAACACCTGCGGAGTGGCTTGCGTTGGATCAGGTTCTGAGCCTATTAGCTTATCGCGTAACTTGATTTTCGTAGGTTTTTAGAGAACTTTTTGTTATTTCCGCAAACATGTTTTCATCGTATTCGCCGCAAGGGTCAATGATTCTAATTACTTATGAAATTCCTGCTCTTGTTCTCCTTCAGAGACTCAGGTGCACCAAATTTGATTGCTTTTTCCTACTCCATCGTGATCTCAACTCAGCGCGGTCCGACGTATCAGTAAAATCATCATTATCTTATCTACTTACAATTCTTGGGTGAACTCGAATAGTTATTGATTCAGAGTCAGCCATGTTATTATTGAGGATTCCTTGTTGTCCAGTGACGTGTTTTTAGATCACTTCCAGTGCTTCTAGGTCACCCTTCTTTTTTTCAAATTCTGAGCAATTTTTCATCAGCTTATTTTCGTAGTTCTTCCAGTTGATTGCTTCCCATTTAATGTTATATTAAATCTCACTGCTGTCCAAGAACTTCGAATCCGGTTTTATTCTGATTTTCTTGATACCGGCTTCATTGGTGTGTACAAAAAGTCAGAATCGTCGTCATCTGAAGATGGCTTTTCAGTCGCTTACTTGCAGAGCTTTCTTGCAATCAAAGTGGGGAGAAGGGGATCCTTCTGAGGGCGCATTGGCCACGTCAGGTACGCTTTCTGAAGAACACATTTTCTTTGGTGTCATTCGCTTCCTGAGAAATGCTGCGGGGAGGTCGCCTGACGGTACACGCGCGGCTTCCATTCTCCTCATGAGCTTGAAAGCTGCTTTCCTGGATACTGCTAGATTCGCTTTCTCTCGTGCTGTGGACTTCTTATCCTGGGATGAGGCACAAACAGCATTACTCGCTGTTGCAGAGACGTTAGTTTTCCATTCGTAGCTCCCTGGAAACCCCCCGCTGTGGTTAGGACACGTGCCCCTAAGGGTCCCTTCGCGAATTTTCAGAAGAATTGTCATGAGGGTTTTCCGATAATTTCCCTGTTTAGCTTTCCCTGCTTTTATTCGAAATTGTGTTCGTAATTTCGACATTTATGTCGCCAATGAAGCAATATGGCTCCTGGATTATTTATATAGGTTATGCAGTGGACTGGTTCGCTTTCACAGGAAAGTATAAATTTTAGACCGTACAAGTAGGTTCGGAAGTACTTCAGGGTGATGGCCAAGCATTCCTGCTCCTCCTCGAGGTACCTTTCTTGGCAGATGTCCATAGTTCAGATGCGTGTCAGGAACCGCTTGAACAGCCGTCAAAAGTGCAGAAAATTAGAGTGGTTTTCTTGAATCCCAGTGCGATTATTCAGATAAGAAGTTGGCCGAAACATACTGCGGTTGACTGCGGATTCAGTGGGCAGAATGAGGGTGAATTTCGGCCCCTCTTTCCTCGCTATTCCCTCTTTCTCTTTCAGACCGATAGCTTCCGGATTGGTGATAACGTAGAAGTGGTAACATTGCTTTGGTATTCCGGTTGAAGATCAATTTCGATAATCCGTATTGGAAATCATCATCATCATTCACTGTGGGTATGCCATTTATAAAAACAATTACGTTTCTTTGTTCTGTGTCAGAGTTTAAAAGAAACAGTTACACATAAAATATTTTTGCTTAGAATAAATTTACTTCACCGTAAATATACAATCAATTATGTATATGATTGTTTTAGAAAGAAAAGTTTTGAATTTGTAATGTTATTTTATAATCTTCTCAGTTTATTGCAAACACAAGATCTATTTACATAACTAATATATAAATAAGGAATAGTTTGAACAACTAAATAATATATAAAATGTAAAATCAAGTCAGTATTTGGAGATTAATTAGGAACAAATATAATAAAAACCCTTATAACTGAAACGAATGAACTTCCAACCAAAGATAAATATATAAAATCATTTTACTGAATTTAATTTTTCATCTTAAGATTTATTTTCCACAAAAAATTAAAACTTTTAACAGATTGCATCAATTTTAAACTAAATCGTTGAATTTCTAACGAAAAAAGCTCAATTTTAATCCAAAAATTTCTAGCAAAAAAAGGTAAATTCGTATTAAAAATGATCAATTAAGAACAAAAAGGATCAATTTTCCACAAAAAAGAAACTAATATTTAAAAAAAAGAATTTTCAAACAAGAAATTGAATCTTTGATTACCACAGAAAATTCCTTAACCAAATAAAAAGATAAATTTGGAACAAAACACAATATTAAAAAGCAAAAATGTGATAAAATGTCTACCAAAAGTAGGAAGTTTACTAAGAAATGGCCCCATAATGGAATGTCCTTGGCTTCTTCTACATCGATTTTGCTAACTTTGTCGGTGAATATGTTTATTTTTGCTCGATCACTAAAATTAAGCTCAAATTCAGCTTTAGATAGTCCACGATAAACCGTAGGTTTACCGTATGGTCCGGCCGGTATAGCGTATTTATCTGTGAGATTTCTCAAATAAATTCCTGAATTGGGAAGAAAATTTTATACTTCAATTGAAAGTTCTCGGTTTGAACTTCCAATAGGAAAAAATCGATATGATGGAAGCTCTTCAATTTTCTTTCCAATTAATTTAGAATAGGGAGGTTGGCTGGGAGACGTGGGCTTGACCTGATAAGCTAGATTAATAGGAACTTTCACAGTTTTCCTTTTAAAAATTGAGCTGAATGAAACATACGCTCCTAATGGTGTGTCCTCTACATCTTGTGTCCCTATTTGGCTAATATTG
>JAWWLR010028792.1:0-10610 GCA_035041075.1 Acraspis erinacei | reverse complement strand
TTCTCACGTTAGCCGAGCAACTACACTGTCACGAACTTACACGTTACCTATCCTATCTTAGCCAGCTTCATTTGCACGCACTATCCCTCTCCCTCTCTCCCTCAATTAAATTCTTTCATCGATTCATCCATAATTTTCTTATAACTCCCCCACGAGTACTCCCTTTCTTCTTCAAACTGACCGCCTCCTGGAGCCTGCACCTATACTCCGTTATCAAATTTGACTCTAATCTATCCCATTCCTTCCTCTCTACTTCCACTTTTATTTACAGATACCCTCTGTTTGATTCTCTCCCTTCAATCCTCTCCTGCCTACAACTGTCGGTCAGCCTTCCTTGCACCTTCCTTTCCTTCCCCTTCCTTCCACAACCACCACTTCCTTGTTCTTTCTTCTCTGCAGCCTAACTTACCCTACCTTGCCTTTAGGTCAACCCATGCTCTCTAGGCGCGCTTCCACATCCTCCTTTCTGTCTTCTCTTTTCTCTCCGTTCTCAACTCTTTTGCCTTATTTTTTCCCCTATCCGCCATCTCCTACTTTTTATTCGTACGCCCTCCTAACTTCTCTTCTATCATATTCTATACCCTCTCCCAACTGACTCTCTTTTCGCCCTTCGCCCTGTTACCTTTATTCATTTCAGAACTGCCCTCCACTTTCTTAAGCTTTTTTTTTTTGTCGTTTTTTTCCTTCCGTCGTTAACTGGGACCGCTCCACGCAGTACTTTATTCAATCTATATATGTCTCCCACGACTGTTGCCACCTACCGCCTGAAATGTTCCACTTATTATATTTTATTCCATCCATTGCATCCCCTTCAGACACCTGTTTCTCTCCCTTAACATCTTCCAATACTATGAGAACCATTCTTGTCCCCCTCGAAGGCACAATCTTCTGACCACATAAGCTGCCGATCTTTTGCAAACCTAACCTCACTTTCTCTATTTAACTAATTCGAATCTCACAACTCTGCTGAAGAATTAATTTTTATTTCTCCAATTTACCACTCACAACCCCACGCACCTCCTCGGCTTTCAACCTCACAGTTTCTCACAAATTCTCCTTGGCAGAACTACATTAATTCACCAAAACCGTAGGTCTATTTAGTAACCGCTAGTTAATATATAGAGGTCTGACGTTTTCCATTTTTCAAGTGCTTTTTCACATTTACGCTCTTTTAACTTATTTTAGGCTTATTGAAACTGACTTCTATTACAGTGTGCAACCCTGGAACGTAAAAATCTCTACTTGACAAAGAAAATATTACCATCTGACTTTTTCTTCTAGATAATTTTACAGAGTTTTTTTCATAAAAAGATATATTTGATGTGGTTTTCTTAATATCTATTTTAACTTAAATTTATAACAAAATTACATGAAAAGTGCCCATAAAAAAACAGAGAACATAATTTCGTTGGGAATTAATTTTAATTCGACATTTGTCAGCAATAGCCCTTAGGTTACGGGCGGGTTGAGTGATTCTTCACTATGTCAGATTCTTAATCCAATGTGTCTCGAAATAGTATGTCGAATCACATTATATACAATAAAAGAGAATTTTGAAATCCGCTCGTAAAATTCTTACTTCAGATAAAAAGACAACATTGGGTCTTAAATCCAGAAATTAAGAAAGGAATGCGTTCTTTGTAATGGTCGTTTAACTTAGGCAAATCGAAGCGCGATTCATATTTTTATTAATCTTATTTACACATATAAAGAATTATTAATTTTTTGTGAACTTTGAATTAAGTTTAATTGAACAACTAATATATTTAAAATTTCTAATTTGCAGTTTATGGTTTTTTAAATCTTTCACTTCAAATAATTTCACGGTTAAATGGTGATTTCTACGCACATAGGCACCATGTTTTTTTTATATAACATACATATACACAAAAAATCATATTAAGATAGTTAAATCTAAGCTTCATTAGGGGCAAGCTAATGAGAAGGTAGCCCGCTCGAACGTCAAAAGTTCAATTTGACCATAATATTATTGCCAGCCCACTTTTACCTCTACACAACTTTAAAGAGCGTAAAAAGGATATTTTTGCCAAACGAAACAAAAAATTAAAGTACGGTCTTTCTCAAAAACTCACTTTTAATTTTAAGGTTAAAAAAAACTTCATGATGAGAAAATGGTTATGATAGTCTTAAAGTGCCTAAGAAGTTCTTCAAAAAACACTCACTATAGTACAAGTCCAATTGGATAATCCCAAAAGAAGTTATGTGAATTACTCGAACCTAATCGTTTCGTTTCCAAGAGATCAAAAGTTTAAAAATTTTCTAAACAGATTTTAAGGTTAAAATGTGCAACTGTGACAGTTTTCTTTAAAAATAAATTCTTTGTCACGCTGTATATTGCAAACGACTTGTCCTACGAAAAAAGTGCAGGTGGATAAAAAGTTTTATATACAGAATTACAGAAGTGACAATGGCGCGTCGATTAACTTTAGTAGCGTTATTTTTTTACTTGTTGAAGGGGATATATTATGTGCGAATTTTTTTTTAATTAAGGAAATTCTCGAATTTTGTACCCCTTCTTTAACAAGTTAGCAAAGGTTTATTTTCGTCGTTGACTCTGATGAAATGTAAATATCTCGAAATGATAAGCTTGGCACCTATAGTCTGTTAGATAACGACTATAGAAGAAATATTGTTCATATATAATTTATATTGGAGAAATGTCATAATCAAAGGCTACATTGTGAACTAAATTATTAATTAATGCATTTCTTAGATTCTTCTAGATTCTCCTCTTCTGGCAAAAAATGTGGATCGTTTATATGCTCGTCTCCCACTTGGCAATCATCTTTAATTTTATTGGTGAATATAATAGTATAAATATAGGTCTGTAATTACATTCTTATTCATCAGATCGTCATGTAATCGTCCAAATTTTCAATCTCTAGTATTTGACCGTCTGCATAATGTATAGAGCCAGTCATTTTCGCAGGCATACTAGTATACGGATTTAAATCTATTAGTTCATATTAAACCTTTTCTTTATTCGAAACCTTTTTCAATGTTTAAAAAGGCAGAATGAGACATTTCTTAATTTAAATTAATAAAGCATTGAGCTTGTCTTTTATCATTCCAGAAACAAATGCTTATATCATTCACAGAATTTTAAACATTAGAGTGATATAACTTTAAATTATTGTAAAGTCAAGTGAAAATTAAAACCTTGGCAGAGATAACGCTCGATCGAACATGCGAGCGAAAAATACGGTAATAAATCACTCTTATAGTCGCACTGTGTCTGTATAAATGCGTCTTTCCAGCGTCGGTGGGACACCAAGATTGTATCTGTTCTAGGTTTGCAGCGTGTGCGTGAGACATGCGGCACCTAACGCTTGCAAATTATTGCTATAAAATGTAGTCGCGATATAATAAGGTTGAAATATCACCTTCCTGGAATGCTAAGATCAAACCCTCTGTAGCTGAAATTAACCTTGATGATCTGAAAATGCAAAAATTTGCCGTGCATTTTCTTGTCGATTTGTTCTTGGCGGAATTTTCCAACTTCTGCTTTCCTTACCTTAGCTTTTAGAAGTAAAGCATCTAGATGGAATAATTACTTTCCTCACTTGTGATGTTAAAACCCACGACAGTGGTTTCGGCCACCTGGTCAGCGGGTTTGTCAAGAAACTCTCCTTTGTTAATTCAGAAGTTGGCGGTCGCCTTGATGACGTAAGATGTTTAATCGCGGAGCAGACGAATTGATATGCAAGCTATTACGCATAAGTCTGATATTACCTGGACGGCAAGTATCTTAGTCGCGAATAAATTGTTCAACGTCAACATATGTGAAGACCAAGTCTGTCCAAGAAGATGCTTGCATCCGCCTCGGAGAGAAACTTTTACTAAGAGGCCTTCACTTTCCTTCAATACCCACAACTTCACTTCATAAAATAAGAAACTCATCACTAGCGACTCAAACAATTTCATTTTACTTTCAAAATCTTCTTCTCTAGTCCCCATATCTTCCTTATCACTCCATTTGCCTTTCTGCCTCTCTATCTGATGTAACCATTCTTATTCACTGACCTATTTTTATCCAGATATCTTCTCAACCTTTTCATCATCTCCTTTAAGGCATCCTCTTCTTTGCTTGCAGCACCCTGTCATCTACATATTCGAGTTACCATATCCTGACCCCTCCCACCCTAACTTCTTCTACCACTCCGGCCGACACCTTACTTTCCATATCCACGATTAAAATAGGAAATAATCTTGGGCTAATCAAACACCGTTGCATCAGACCCCTATGCATCCATAAACCCTTCAAAATTCCGTCCCCTCCACTTACACTATCTTTCATCAGTTCATATACACCTACCTTACTCTCTGGATCAGGCCTCTCTCCAATGCCCTTTCCTCCAGAGTCTCTGACAACCTCCCCATACTCACCGAATGAAACGCGCCCGCGAAATACAAAAGGGCGATTATATTCTTGATGCCTTCTTTGCTAATTCTATATCCGTCACTTGGAACAGAACGCGTAAATTGTCGATAGTGCGCCTACCTGCCCAAAATACCGCATGTATCTTCGATAAGATTCATTTCCCAAGACATCATTACGAATCCTCTCCGCCGACACTATCGCTTATACTTTTACGCCGTATTCATTAGATTAATGCTTCCATAATTTTCCTCCCTATCCCTATCCTAGCCACTGACCTTCTTTACCTCCTTATCTGTTTTTATATCTCCTCGTTAATTAGCTCCTTCATCACTGTCTTCCTCATTCTTCTAGTCCCATCATTCCTCTACCGCAAATCTGAGTCCTGAAACGGTTCTTTATAAAACTGCTTTCACTATTTACTCCCTACATACCCGCTTATTTCCACTCCGCTAATTAAAGAAGCTATTTTTTCCAGTTTAAACATTTTATTGTAGTCGAAAATCTAATTTTCTAAAATGGTCAACTTTTGTGCAATCGCCGATTTTCGTGATATAAATAATAAAAATATTGAAAGAATTAATATTGAAATTAGGCAAACTACAAAGGAAAAATTTATTTTACACAACTTTAAATAAATTTTGTAAATCGGAAATCTTTAAATTCATAGCCCTCTTGCCTATTTTATTTTGAACGAAGTGCATATATTTTGCACACAAACAGAATTATTTGCTTGCAAGATTGGGTGAAGTTAGTCACATACGGAATATTTTTGCTAAAAAAAGATTCCTGTTGATAAAAATGAAAATCCTCTCAACCTTAAATTTGAAAGGGAATTCTATTTACGTGAATAAAATTCCTTTTGTTATAGGAGGATATTTCTCTGCATGTAGTTAGAAATCTGTAAAAATTATCTAAAATCCCGTGAAAATAAGATCTGATAAAATAAATTGAATTTATTCCCTAAAGTTCTTTAGAAATTGTTTTCAATTTGTAAAATGTCAGGACTGCTCGAGATCACAACGTTCTAAAAATGTATTCCTCGATTTCTGCTTTCAGAGTTAGGCAGACAGTTCGAGTGTTTACCTAATGTTGAACCTATTCCTGGAATTCCTCGGGGTAAATCACCTTCTTATTTTTCTGGAAGAAATCATTCACCTGAGAGGTCTATTCCTATGGCCGATCCTCCTCTACATGCCAAGTCCAGGTTTTCTTCAGCGGGGGCACATATTTCTTTCAGGTCTATAGATCCACAAGCAAGACTTCCTTCTCCTGACGGAAATGATTGTGGACTTGACCAGATTAGCTTTATTCGGCTCATTCCCAAATTCAAATTGGGAATTATATTTGAACTTCGAAAATACACTTTTCCTTACGATAAATCAATTAAAATAAGAATAGGACGTAATAAGTATGAACCTGTGCCAAAAGTAGAACAAATTGTAATTTCAACATCCAACGGTGACGTCTTTGCCATATTGGAGACTTACGATGTTCTGGTTGGAATGTATAAATATTTAGGTCACAAGAGAAAACGGGTAAAAGTAAACATGATAAGCCTCACAGTTAGTGAATTTAACGAAGAAGAATTAAATGGTGTTCCAGTAGGTAACCAGCGCACAATCATGAAGAGTTTTAGAGTACATAATATAAACCCTCGTTTAAACGACAATTATCAACACAATTCATTCACTTAAGAAAATATCAAGCTATCAAATATATTTATTGTTCATGATTCAAAGTCGGATGCAAGTCTTGTATGTTACTAGTAATTACAATAAAAAGGCCATGTCTTATGGTTCTCAAAGCTTTAATCTTTCGTCAATGCCCCTGCCTATATTTTTCGGAATCAGATTAAAATACTTCACTTTCATCCCCTCACGAAAATCTTTTACGGAGAAAATAACACTGCCGCACAATCTTAAAAACCAGGAATTTACTGTTTATATAGTAAGTCCCTACACACTGTATCTGTTGACCAATCTTAAAGTTTTTATCGAAAATTATTGAAGTAAACTAGATATTGATGAGGATTAATACTTATACTTAAAGATCATCATTAATTGATTTCATATGCAATACATTGTTCTAAACAATTCATGTAAGCGAATTTTCCAGAATATCAGTTCGTTTTAGAAAAACAATTATTCTGTTACAAGATCTTTGCAGTTTTTAAATAGATTTTTATTGATAACGAAGATTTTTTATAATTTAAATATCTATAAACTACTTGTAATGTTATAAATAACTGTTTAATCTATTCTGGTTCAGGGGTAGACTAATTGACATCGTGGGAAGTTTAACGTTGTAATGAAACCATTTTAATAATGAACGATTGTTCATGAAGATGAATTTAAATTTTCGATTGCTTACAAAATTTATATGAATATATTAATTGCTTATTCTTTTCTGTGTCGATTAAAAGAAATTGATGGACACTCTTCAATTTTCGAAGATATTAGTAGCTTCAAAATTCGAAATAACTTTTAGAACTTAATTAGGAATTAATTTTAAAAATGTGTTATTAGAAAAATTTATATTTAAATTTTGAATTTATATGTTTAACCGATTTGTTAATTTTTTTTAGTTTTAGGTTAATAAAAATAGCGAACAGGTATTGATTTTTTCCATTTTCTTCAATCTTTTGGTAAACAACCTTCCAACTCTTAATATCTCTGGAATTTAATGCGCAAGGGTGTGAACAAGCGAAAAAGTATTGATAAGTAATATTATTTATTATAAAAAAATAATGTAATTAATTTTTTAAATAAATTTTTATTACTAAGCTGTGCTGATAAGATACTGTAATTTTCTTTTTGTTTAAAAAAATAGTTTTTTATATTCTTTTATTTCATGTAGAAGAAAAAGTGGGCTGGAAATAATTGTATCGTCAAATGGCGATTTCTGCGCTCGAAAGACCGCGTTATGATTATATAATATACATGCAAACAAAAAATCTGTGTACGATACTTAAATAAAGGCTTTGTTAGAGGCAATTTAGTCCTAACAGTATTCGCTCTCGGGCACTGCGTAAGTTTACTGTGGCCCCCTCGAGTGTAAAAATCTCAATCTGACGATGACACTATTTCCAGCCCACATTTTACTTTACGTAAATTTAAAGATTGTAAAAAGGATGTTTTTTAAAAAACAAAGAAAAAAATTCAAGGTATGGTCTTTTTCAAAAAATAAATTTTAATTTTGATCAGTCCCCTGCATATTAAAAACTGTTTCATAAGTGGACCTATGGTTAGAAATTTTTGTCAAAGTTTCTGGTATTTTTTTTCTATCGGATGTACATTCATTCAAGTTCTTTCTTTTCTTTGTTGTATATAAATAAAATATGGAGACCTCGGGAATGTCCAGCCGGACAACTCTTGTACCTTTATTCTGTTATATAAAAACGAACTATTGTAACGAGTTTTATTAAATCATTTAGACAAGACAAAATTAACCGCATCTTTAGAATAAACATTGGTAGCAGAGCTTTGTTTTTTCGGATTCATTAGTGCTAAAAGTGAGCGATTCTTTGTTGGTTGCATGCGATTTTTTTCATGAACTAAATTGCTATCCCCATATTTTCCTTTGCCTCGTATTGTCTAGATAAAACGGAATTTGAAAGCAAGATAACATCGTAAATCAAAATGATAATAATAAAAATAAAAAATACCTTTGAAAGTTGCCAACTAAACAAAGCTACAAAAGGAGGATCCTACATTACCGTTTTTTCGATCTCTAACACTTCTCGATCAAGAAGAGAATTCTTGGGTTTTAATTTTTATTTATACAATTTATAGTCCTTTTTTATACGCTTAAAGAGCGATTTTTAATCAACATTTCAATATAGAAAATTCTTGTAAAAAAGCTGTATTTTGTGCTTTGACAAACTTCCTTATTGTAAGGAATCTTACCCGATTTGTAATTACAGGGGCTTTCTAGCGTTAGCCGCTTCAAATAGATAAGATGAAGTCAAGAAAATCACAACTCATAATCATCAGTACAATCACTTTCAATGGAAATCATGATAGGTGATTCCACGTCAGCTTCATCCATCGTATATTTCCCAAGCAGCACAAAAGATTTCAGCGATTAAGAAAATGTAATCCAGTTACACCACCACTGAGTTGTCTGATTTGTTGATGCTTCGTAAACAAAGGATTGCTAAGAAAATCATAATTTTCTATGCCAATTTGAAAAAAGAAAAAAAATTTTCTAAACCAGAAAAGAAAAAAAAACTCTTTTTTGAACAAAAAAAGGATTAACAAAATGACAAGGCAAAGAACCAAATTCCCTTTCTGCTCTTTTTTATTTCATTCGTTTTTTTATTATTATCAAAACACAATAAAAAAACACATTTGTAAAAAATAATCACCAACATTTCCACACTCATACAGCATCCTTATCAAAGTAAAAGAAAAATTAATAAATAAAAATTAAAACTTCGAGCAGACAGGAATAGCAACAAAATCACGATGCATTATCATCGTGGAAGGAAGGGGATTTGCTTGGTTGCGTTATGATTTTAATTTTCTCTTTTTTCTGTTCGTGAAAAAAAATTTTCTTTTCTTCGTTCTAACATTTTTTTTCAGGTATGTTTATAACTGATTTGTCTTTTGACCTTCAATTGCTTCTCGTGTGTCTGGCAGATAGTATCGTGGTTTTGTTACTGTTCCTGTATGCTAGAATTTTTAATTTTAATTTATTAATTTTTTACTTGTTTGATAAAGGTGCTGTATGAATACCGAAGCGTTGGTGATTATTTTTTACAAATGTTTTTTACTGTTGTTCTATAATAATAAGAATAAAAAGACGAAAGAAAAAAAATGATGGGAATTTCTTTGTTGTGTTCTCACTTTTCTTTTCACTTTTTTATTCTTGTCCAAATGAAAGGTTTTATTTTCAGGAATTCTGCACATTACCTTGATTATTAGACGTTAAATAGGGGTTTAAATTTTATTATAGTTTCATATAGATTTTTTAACTTGTAATATGACACAGAGCAATACACTATGATGCAAAACTATACAGTATGTTGCATATTATATAATATGGCTCAATATAATACAGTATTTTTACCATATTATACAATATTACACTATATGATACAATATGGTACAGAATAATACAATAATATGATACAGTATCACAAAATATAATGTAATATATTGTACCGTGATACAATATGATGTAAAATAATACAATAAGATATGGACTGATACAACATGATAAGGGTATAATATAATATCGTAAAATATATTGCAGTAAAATATCATATACTTTGGCACAGTTTGATGAAAATTAATTTTAGGTCATTTATGGTAAATTACCATATTTACTTGTAACATTGCCATAAATGATCGAAAACTTTCATAAATTTCTGGAAATGTATGGAAATTTAAAGAAAAATTAGTTTTTGGTAATTTATAGTAAGTTACTATATTTAACTGTAAAATTACCCTAGATTATCGAAAAATTTCCGCAATTTATATACATGTATAAATTGAATCTTGGGCAATTTATGACCAGTTACTACAAATAATCTCTGAAATTAACAAAAATAATTGGAAATTTTTTTATTGAATTTGCCATAATTTGGAATAAGTTAAAATAAATGTCCTGCTTCTTCATGCGAAGTCTTCCATTTACTGACATAATGAATGTATTTCGAGACATTTCTTATATATGTGTTATAAAAAATTTCGTAGCCGCCAAGGGGGAGAGGCACTTTTTCGACTTGTGTACGTGTTCCTTGATGGTTTCTAGCTCGACGGAAAGCCCCTCTTCTCGATCTAGACGCATAATGTACTATTAAATCATTATTCACATTAGCAAATCATGGTCAGAAATAAAGGTGAGTGATTAGAAATGGCCAAGTTCAGAGTGACAAGAATGAAACGAAATGTACAATAAAATCTATTCATGACTTCATTTGTGCCTTCGGGGTTTCCCATTACTAATTACTTAAAGATAGGCCATGGGGAGTATAATTTTTTCTTATTTTTTTTGCGTACTAAGTGGACGCGGTAGTCTCGGCTCTTTTTTTTAGTTTTCCTATTCGGGTAAACGTTTTATTAAGGCAACTCTTTTCCCTCATCTTTCCCAATTTCCGTTTGGATTATCATAATGTATATTTATTTAATATATTAGGTGCGCAACTAAGTTCCCGCTGTTTGTCAATAGATGGCTCCAGCAGTAAGTGCTGGTCGATTTTGAC
>JAWWLR010028784.1:0-10050 GCA_035041075.1 Acraspis erinacei | reverse complement strand
AATACAAGCAAAAATTGATAACAGAAATTTTAATTAATAGACAGTTTTAAATTGTGTAACCGTAAATGTCCGGGAAGAAAGTTACGCCTACTAAAACCACGCCCATTAGCAAAAATAAAGCTGCAAATCTGAATTTTTAACGTTTGATGGGCGCCAGGCGCGCTTGCGCCAACTAAATGCTCAAAAACACCATTACTGGGCGTGGGCCAGATTTTTGCCCGGACAGGCTTCAGCCCTGTAAATCAGCGGGGGTGGAGGGGATGGATCAGCCGAACTACTAAACTAAGGTAAAGAAATCAGGAGGTCAACTGAACCATCTTGCTCGTAAATCACGAAATGCAATCAGTTGTAAAGTGGCGGTTATAATTTATTTTAGGTGGAAAGAAGATGAAAAAAAAAAACAAGTTTCCTTAAATTGAGTCAGGCAGGCGAAGCCATGGGGGGAAAAAGAATTACATTTTGCGAAGGGGAAAAGTTGGGGCCGATAGCGATGTACAAAAGCGATAGCTCATGGCCACAGCTGACTTGTCCCCAAAATAATTCTGTAACAAGAACCAACACAAATTGAAAAACATCAAGTTGAACTAACCTATCATTGTTATATTACTGGCGAATAGAAGATGCGACGGCATGTCAGAATTAACATCGTGAAATTAAAAAAAAGCAAAATAACCTAAAAATGCTGAGCTGTTCAGCCGATACTCCACGGGCTAAAGAACTGAGTTAAGAAATAATCAAAATCGTACCTGGCTTCACGATGACTGCGCGAGTCATAAACGAGGCGTCACCGACGCCGACTAGCACTAATAACGGCTGTGACGTGGCGATAGCAAAAAAAAGTAAATGACGAGAGCATTATATAAGCGAAGGCAAATTACAGAACTGACTGTATAAGACAAAAATAAAACTACACTTTACTGAATCAAATTCTGCACCATGAAGACCATGAGGCCTCGGTATGGTCCTCGTGTTTATTAATTTAACCAAGACTCAACCAAAAACATATTAACTAAGGTTCAATTGGGCAGAAACCCTTATTTAGACACGAGGATCCGCCCGGAAACCCCAAGCTCCCGGTAAAAAGATCGCGCTTACCTTGAATAAGTCACACTGACTCTAACATTAAATTTACTATAAAGGAAAAGAAAAAGTCCTTCGTCGTGTCAGGTCCCTGCGTGGCTACTGAACGACTGAGAGCGAGGTTTGTTAGTGGTCGAGCGCGTCGTCTCCCTGCCTTCTGGGTCATTCCCCACCTCTCGGCGCTAATTGGTTGCTTCCGTTGTGCTGCGGAGAGATTTTCTCTATGCCGCTCGACTTGGCCTCAGCCGTACCGCCAAAACGAAAAAAAAGGTGCAGGGCGGCACGCAGAGTTCCTAAATCCCTTGATGTCCATCGTGGTTTGAAGCTCAAGGCAAGATCATACTAAACCAAAATAAGCGAAGCGCGAATTAATTCTAAATTCTTAAATCTATACAAAATATGCCCTTGGAGTATCGTGACACGCAGGGGGGGGGGGTACCCGAATTCAAATAAAAAGCGTAAAATTAACGAAATAAATATTAATTTTTGGGGTTAAAATTTTGCCTTGTTACAATTGACATTTTGATATTGTTAATAATATCTTGAACTATTAAATATTTTACACGCATGGAACCTATGGAACCAATTTTTGAAAGAAAAATGTTTACAAAAATATACCATAGAGGAGATTAAGTTTTTCATTCAGCGGCATTATTTTAGGCTATTCCTGTGTTTAATTCATGAAGGTTTATTATATATATTTATGTATACACACCTCGGCCAGTAAAAAAGAAAGTCTTAGGTCACAGTTTTATCAACCTCAGCTTCGTCTTGGCTGACAATTACATGTATTCTGAGCTATTTCTTATTTTACTGGCCTAGATATGTAATATACTATTACGAGGAGAACCGGATCAAAGTGAAAGGAAAGCGAACTGATAACAATGGGGCTCTCGTACTAACAAATATTAAAGGTCTATATCCTTGTGCAGGCTCGAGAAATATGAATGAGAACGGCTGACTACAGTCATATTCATCTTAGAGCAACTTTCAGCTACAGAAAATTCAATTTTTTCGATGGACCAATGGGGATTTTTTTATTCTATGGGTACAACCTTCATTATTAGTAATCAATAAAAACAATAAATCCATTTTTCTGATATAATACTAGTTTATTCGTTTCACGTCACATATTTAATCCGCTTCAAGGAGTCTTCCGACCTTACAACTTAGTAGGTGAAATATCAATCAATCAGTGTCGCAGAAGTTAAAAAAATCACTTAGAGGCTCGAGAAACTTTCCCGCTGCAGGTCGAGATGTTATCAAGAGCTTCTGGTGAATAAGTTTACTTCGTCCCACCAGCACCTTGCCCCCATATTATCAGCTATCGAGAGAACCTTTTAATTGACAGGTGCATCTACAAAGATGCCGCAGCCCACCAGCACGTCCTGCCAATGTTCTGGATTGAATATTGTAAAGCTTTCACTTCAATCTTTTACAGACTCATAAACTGTCGGTTAGAAAGCTTAAAGCTTCATGCAAACGTAGTTCTATCCATGAAAAAATTGATACACCTTTGGAAAACTAAGTTTAATACCTCTTCTGCGTCAAATCCATGCCTCCTTGAATTCTTTCTTCAACATTTTATTCTTCTTTTTCAACACTCTTTCTTCAATGTTCTTCATTCCTTACATGCGTGACTTTACAAGGACGGAAGACCCTTTCTTTAGCCCCTTTTGGGGACAACAATGATTGCCATCATTATCTATCCTCAAGAAGGATTTATGGGGCCTCTGCACACTCGTGTGCACAGTTTCAGTTATTGCGAAATAAACATACCTTCTTTGGCAAATGCATATATACGCCGAGCCCTTTCGCAACTGCTGCTTGAACAAGCCGCATACGAATATGAGGAAGCCACATCAAGACGCACCGTTGAAGGCAGGCGCCTTCTGAGAGATGATGGTAATTTCTGGCAAAGGAGAAACAATGAAGTGCAGTTTTCCCCTAAGCTCTAACATCTTTTAGAAATGGATGAATTCCTTTGAGAGGATATCTCAAAGAATTCCATCCTCTTTAACATCAATTGTTCAGTTTATGCTGATGCGAGAGCTATAGTTGATTCAAATCGAAGGCTAAAACCGACAATGTATCAAAAAACTGAAAGACGCTTGCATCAACTGAACAAGACGATTGGATGGGTGAGGCACAATGTGGCCCGCATTTAGAGTTTGATTAACTAAATAAAATCTGTTATACCGCTCACTGAAAGGGTTTTAAATTTTACCCAAGAATCGAAAATCTTAATCAATCACGGATCAAATCAAAGCTTCTGAAAATCAAGCAGAATATTGTTAATAAAAAGGCGGACGTTATCTGACGCAAGTAAGAGCAATCAGCAAAGAAAGCAATATCAAATTTCAAGTTCAGTCAAGGAGTTTTGGAACAACAACCGCGTATTCTCTTTATATTTGAAGTCGCAAAAGTCCGTTCCTCAGTGGCTGGTCCCATCAGGGCGTCCTGCCAATGACCTGGATTGAATACCGAAAAACTTTCGAGGCAACATCTCATAGAATTATCATCTTCGGTTGGAAAGCCTGAAGCTTCATTAGGACATAGTGATATGCGTAGAGTGGTTTATGCCTTCTTATTTCCCACGATTATACATATTATAAATTATTATTATTATTTATTGCTATTATCATACATATCACTCTCTTCCCCGTTAGCCCAAGAGCACGTTATTAACGGTATCCCGCAATATTCCGGCCCAATAATAGGTTAGGGCCGCTCTCTGATATGACTTTGCAATCTCCAGGTAGCTGGTTGGATGTTCATCGTGAACCTTCTGAAAAACCTGCGCGCGTTTGTCTGAGGGAACAACTAGCTTCCAAGAGTTCATAGTGTTCGAAAATGGAATTAATTAACTGATTAAATCCAAAATAATATAGGCATCCTTTGATCACCTCCCAACTACGAGGTTGTAAAGCCAGCGGAAGCTGTTTTTGTCCATGATAACCTTAAAGTGGAAAGCATTTAACAAGTTGTATCTTAAACTCTTGATCGACCATGTAACCGTTAATAATTCCTACTCGGTAGTCTAATACTTTTACTTAGCGATAGAGAGCGTTCGACTAGCATATGATATAACCTTTCTTCGCTAAGCTGATGCTGTGTGTGGGCCACTACTAACCCGTAAATACTGGCGTCTGTTTGCAACACGTAAGGGACTGGAAAATTAGGACATGCTAGTATTTGGGCCGTAGGCAACGGTTTTTTAATAATTATAAACGCAGTTTCTTGCTACCTGTTACTTGTTCATCGACAGTCTTTGAGGAGCGGGCAAGTTAGGGATTCCGTAAAAGATGCAAAGTATTATATATATATATTTATTAAATGCCTTAATTGTTTAAAATTGGTATGGGCTTGGTAGTCAAGCTCGGGGGTTACCTGCTCGAAGTCAGGTTTATGGCCTCTCTCATTTAAACGAAAACCTAGGTACCGGAACTCAGAACGAAAAAAGACGCTTTTATAGGCGCTGATTATGAGTCCAATCTCTTATATCTTATTGAGAAAACTTTTGAGCCAAAAAAGTGCCCCTAAAAATGTTGGACACAATGATAATATCGCCAGATATTATCTAGGCCATCCTCCAGGACGGGGAGGGGGTAGGCATCGCATTTTGAGACTCTCACCCATTCGGAATTCGATAGATCGATAAGAGCTGCCAATAATTGATCGACCTTATCATACAGCGTTTGCAGAACTAATGTAACACTCCATAGTATCAGTGTTACTTCCATTAGCTGCTAGGGCTCACATAATAGATTTCTGAGGAACCCCACTCCTAAACTCCCACCAGTTTTCAAGCCCACCACTACAATTGAAAATTTTGTATGACCGATTATTTAAATAGTACTAAAACTATTTTATTATATTTTTAATTTGAGATACCGTTGTTACTCTAATGGAAGTAGTAAAAGTGATGCGTTATGCTTGAAAACCAACTAACACAGTTTCAATGGCCTTATATCAAGAGTCTTCAGCGAGGAAAATTTAGATCCCAAATACTCATTTGCATGATATTTGGTTTCCACTACTACTCTGCCTCAGCCCAATACTCAGTAAATGAGTATTTGGGATCCAATTTCTACTCGCTGAAGACACCTGCCTTATATATTTCAAAAATTTTAAAAGGTGGATTTGAACTATTTTTTCAAATGGCTGAGGCAGTAAAAAAAACAGAATTTGGCCGGAGGACTTTCGGGCAAGTAGATTTAGAACTTTTTCAACTGTACAAAGAATAAGCTTCTTCGTGATTTCTTCTAAAACATCGACCTTTGAGGAATCGTCATAAATATACAGAAAATAGTAAAGATTATTCGAAAGGCCAAGTCCGATTATTTCTATAGATATTTCACCAGTTCCAAAGGCGTTTGATTTGATTTGAAGCATTTTTTTAAAAACTCTTTCAGGTGTTATGTTTCTTGAAAAATAAAGAAGATCCATAAAATTATGTACTAAGAGGGGTAATTGAAGATAATAATAAGCCTAAGTTTCCATCCATATCGACAAGAAAATTGATAAAAATACTTCAATTCGTACCAAGACAGTAGGACTTCAATAATTTATTTTGATTTTCAACGAAAACGTTAAATTTTCGATCAAAATAATTTATCTGGAAGAATCAACAAATTAATTAAGTTTTGTGCCTAAAAAGATGAATGATCAACTAAAAAGTTGCATTTTCAACCAAAACAATTAACTTTTAACAAAAATGGTTGCATTTTATCATCGAGATCGATTTCCTTACATTATTCCTTCCACCTCATAAACTTGAAAATTGCACTCAAGCCTGCCAAGAAACAAAATATTGTACGTCTAAGCTCAGTGCGGTCCATCTTTGATATAAAATATAAATGAAAGTAGCTGGTCAACCTGGGCTGAGCTAATTACGGGCAGTGCTGGGCTTTTGTTTGGAGCCTTTTGGTTTAAAAAAGACTGTAAAAAAATTTTAAAATAAGTTAGTTAATTATCTCCCCAAAAGGGAAAAATATCCAAAAAGAAAAAAAAATATGCTGTAACAGAAAAAAATCACTTGCTTATTGTTTCAGAATCTACTTCTTCTCCTAGCACACGTAATGCTGTTCCAAGCTATCTTCTTACGGACGGACCTCATTCTCCCGCCCAGGCTTCTGCTCCCACCCAGCCTCCTCATCGTTACCGGTCCAGGTCTCCTACCAGGGATTCTTCTTTACGCATATTTGGATTTACACTAGACCAACTTAGATTTTTTCGGCTTACACCAAACACGAATCCGAATCGGCAATTTCATATTCGAAGATACACTTTTGCTCGTGATATGCCAATTCAAGTGAAAGTAGGATTTCATGACTTTCAACACATGCCAACCGATGAACAAACTGTATTATCAACAGCCAATGGTGACGTATTTGCCATAGTTATCAAACATAATACAGTTCTTCAAGCAATATATAGACCAAGATATCAACTTGCTGAAGGTGAGACTCCGAAACGGGTAAAAATAAACATGTTTAGCGGCGCGATTGAAGATATGACCCCAGAAGAAATAGAAGAATCTCCGACAGGCAGAAAGCACGTGATTTCAAGGAATTTTAAGAAAGTGGTCCTTCCAATACCCGATGATGAAATGTAAGAACTGCAGTTAGACATAAGGGTCACTTTCGGGCTAGAAAGTATAAGTTAATCTTAATTCTTTATGAAAAATATCCTGTGCCACAGGTGCTGAAAGCAGGTAGTTGCTTCTGGTGTGAAGTTCAAAGTACTTGAGTCAGTTCATCTTCGGTTCATTTCCAGCTCCTCTTTATTTAGTTTCGAACTAGAATTCGGCTGGCCTACAAGTCCCCTCCGATATTCCTCTGGCTCGTACAGAAAACTTCAGACTTGTGTGTTTGCCAAATTTCCGCACTTATAGCACAATATTCTATGATTCGAAACCGCCATTTTGTAAGCCTATAATATAGCTTTTACTATATTTTTACCCAGGCTTGAAGAGAGGGAAGGGTATAACGAAGATATTCTCCCTGGGCCCGTATTTTTTTAGGCGGCTCCGAGGGGGGCCGGATTTTCTGAAACTGTTCGACATAAACGGAGGACATAACGGCCTTCTATTAAAATTTCACTTTCAGTGATCTTAGGTCATCAGGTAAATGCACAGATTCAAAACACTTCCATGGTGTATTCTGTAAGATATGGTCTGTGCGTGTGTGTGTATATGGACTCATTATTCGAAATCGATGAGCTACCGCCGAGTGAGAATCACACTTGAGCCTTAACCGCAACGAGATAGCTGACTCATTTTCGACTCTTTAGAAAATCGACTAAAGACCCCAAGGTTAGGCGCGGCATTGTAAAATGAAGCCATTTTAATCCTTGCGAGGAAAGCAGCTTCTTCTGAGGGGACCTATAGTTTAAGGTGTGTTTCTCACTACCAAGATCCTGGTGGAGGTTCATAGAAAAATCTCCATTAGTACCATTTCAACGATCGAACCCTAGTCCTCTTACACGAAAGTCTCAAACGTCAGCGTCTGGGCCACCGAGGCTTCGTGTGCCTTCCAACAAACACAACAATGTTTGAGCAGTGTCGCAGTTCTTTGAACTTGAATGCGAATAAGCTCGCAATCTTCGCCTACTTTGAATTCTGCATTTTTGTTGCTTGATTGCGAAGAATCATCCCGTGTAGAAACTATTTCCTCATCATGAGGATTTCGCTTTTTTTTAAACTCATGTAGACACACAATGGTAATTATAAATTCCAGTGTACTAGATTTAATACCGGAAAGTTTTTAGTTTACCCTCTCATAAAATTATGATCATTCTGTTGCAGAGGTTGTAGGCTTATCCACAATTCCTGATCCGAATAGAGGGGTTGATGACTCTTTGCTAAACTAGTTTGTTCCTCGATTATACTTCCCGAATTGTCAAGGCGGGCCGCAGTGAGAAGAATAGGGAATTTCGTGTTCATAATCCACTGCAGCCCACAGTTCTTAACCAATTTTAAAGTTCTTTTTTTTAAAGGTTTAGGATTAATTATTTAAAGAAATAGAACGTCCAAATTGGACATTTTACGAATATTATTATTTTCGGTGGCGAACTGGCTATTAGGAGGAGTTTTTGAGTAAACTGAATTTTTCAGGGTTACAAGAGAATTAAATAAGGTTCATGGGAATTTTTAAATGATTGTTTTATAATGATTTCTACGAAAAAAATTGCAAAGAGAAGGTTTTTAAAACACTTTTTAAGGTTTCACGCAAATGAAAGAAATTCTTTTAGGTTCGCAGGAATATATAAAATAATTTTTTATTTCAAAAAATTAACTTTAAAAGATTTCCTACAATTTCGAAAAATAGTGTAGAAAGTCTTCCAAAAAAGTTCCAATGAGGCCAGATTAAAAAATGTAAATAAGGTAAATTAAAAAAATAGTTAATTGATTTGAAGATACACAACAGGAAATTAAACTCTAGAAGAGTTTTAGAAACTTAGGATAAACTTTAGGAGCTTTAAAAGAATCTCGAAAGGTTTCAAGAGAATAAGCAAATTTTCTAGTTTAATTTTCTATGGCTGAAATGAATTTTCAACTGAAAAATATAAATGTTTAAAAGTTTTTTATATAATTTGAAAGGCACAGTATTTTTTAATAGTGTATTACTAATTAATGGCGATATTTTTATAATTTTATTCCTGGAATTTTTCTTTTGTAATAAGCATTCTAGATCGACTTTTTCTTTTAAAATACCTAAAGTTGTGATTATAGCCGAAATATCGTGAAAAAAAAGAATCTAGAGGACTTCAAAGATTTTTATTTTATCGGATTTTACAAAATATTAGGGAAAATTCGAATCTTTTTCAAAGATTTTTAAAACAGAAGTTTGAAAGAAATCAAGAAATTTTTATATATTTTCGAAAATGTTTGAATTTTTTTTTAACCGACAATTCTTTTTAATTTTTAAAAAAGATTAAAGATGAAAAAAATCACTTATAATCTTTTAAATTTTTCCCAGGAATTTTAAGAAAAATAGTTTTATCTCCTTGAAATCTTTCGGAATTCCTTTAAAGATTCTCAATCTTATTTCTAAGGTCTTTAAAGATCTGAATTTCTAAAAAAAATGTAATTTTAAAATTCGATTTAAATCTCCTCCACTCTTCTGAATATTTCATGAATTTACTCGATTTTTTAAAATTTATTAATCTTAACAAATTGAAAAAAGGTTTTTAACTAGTGCAAAAACTAAATATATCTAAATAACAGTAAATTTATACTTCGCAAACATAGAATAAAGTTTTTCATTAAAACTATTAGTTTATTTTGCATTTTCTTAGCGATTTCCTGGGGTATATCATATTATGAGAATGAGTTTGAAAAAACACTTTTCTTACATTTTTTGTATTTTTAGCAAAAAAAAAAAATTTACTAAAATTTCTCATTTAAGCACCTTAAGGCAAACTAAATTCCCTTTAAAATTCCCTTTATTAGTTTTAAATTTATTCCATATACTTCCCGCAATCACACCAAACAGTGTTGGTATCTCAGATTTGGGCACTCTCCTCTAATTATTTTTTAAGCGAAAATCTAACTATTTATTTTTGCGTTTGAAACATTATCTTCTTTAGTTGAAAATTCCACTATGTTGTTGAAAAATAATGTATTTTGTGGAAATTTCGTATTTTTTAGAAAAATATTAGTGTTTTTGTTCATAATTCATTTTTTGGTTTGCAAATTTCACTATTTTGTTAGTTTTAATTGTTTTTTTTTAATTCCAAATTAATTTTTTTAACCGAAAACTTACTAGTTCCATTTTTGGTTGAAAATCAATCTTTTTACGTGAAAATCTTTTTTCCTGAAAATTACATTTTTATTCAAAAATTTAACTAGTCGATCTATCGTTGAATAAGTATATCGTTCTAGTTTAAAATTCATTTCTAAAGATGAAAATTAAACAATTTTGCTGACATTTTTTTCTTGAAATTTTGTCTTCTTCATTTAAAATT
>JAWWLR010028751.1:0-10611 GCA_035041075.1 Acraspis erinacei | reverse complement strand
ACTTGAAAAAAGAACAAAGTTGCCTTCATATGGGTTCCAGGTTAAATAGGGATCAAGGGCAACGAAAAAGCTGACCAGTGGAGAAAAAGGGGCACAATGAATTAATACATAGGACCGGAACAGGTACTGGGACTAGCACTTTGCTGCATCAGGACGGCTATCAAAAGCAGGATCTGGACGAAGCAGCGGGAATTTGGCGCAGGCCAAAAATTATTTTGGTCCACTTCATGGGACCTGCAAAAATTATACCGCTATCAGTGTTTGATGTACTTGAATTCATAAAGAGCTCTTGAATCAACTACTGAGAGTGAATAGTTGATGGTGTGGCACGATAGGTTGTATAGCTCGAGCGCCAGGGAAGGACCATTTCGCTGGTCCCACCAACCAGGCATATTTAAATTTTTTTGCGAAATATTTAGTGCAGAATTTGCTAAAATTTGTTCAACCAACTTCAACCCCTAAACTCTACCCCCTGTGCGGAAAACACCATGGCGGGGTCGGCGAAACGTTTCTCTCGCACCGGCATTATCCAAAGTCAACTTTATATGGGCGCATTATTTTTGTCTTAATCTGTTCAAGTTTGTGGAACAAACTTCAACCCATAAAATCTACCCCCTCTGTCCGAATCATCATGGTGAGCCCAGCGAAACATATCGCTGGCCCCGCCATGCGTGCTTCGCACAGGGGTTAGTTTTTAGGGTTTGAAGTTGGTTGCATAAATTTTAACAAATTAAGACAAAAATAATGGTCCCATATAAAGTTGATTTTGGATAATGCCAGCGCCCGTGAATCATTTGCTGTGACCACTTTGGTGTTTCGCACAAAAAAGGTAGTTTTTAGGGTTTGAAGTTGGTTGCGCAAATTTGAACAAATTGAGACGAAAATGATGCGCCCATATAAAGTTGATTTCTGATAATTTCGGGGCAGAGAAACTTTTCGCTGGCCCCGACATGCTGCTCTTCACTTAGGGGGTTAGTTTTTAGAAGTTGAAGTTGGTTGAATAAATTTGAAAAAATTAAGACGAAAATAATGCACCCATATAAAGTTGATTTTGAATTATGTTGGGGCCAGCGAAACCTTTCATTGGCCCCACCATGCTGTTTTTCGCACAGGGTGTAGTTTTTAGGGGTTGAAGTTAGTTTCACAAATTTGAACAAATTGCGGCGGAAATAATGCGCCCATACAAAGTTGATTTTGGATCATGTCATCGAATTCTTTTATAAGACGAGGACCACAACCTTCTTTCAAATCCGCTAAAATAATGTACAGCGAAAAGAACAATTCCAAAATGACGGATCTATAAAAGATGACAAAATATTTTATTTTCTATATTTTTCAAGAAAACGGACCAACATTTCGTGACTTTTTTTTAACGTAGACCTCTTAAACTTGATAATATGAGCAGGTTTATTTGCAGAAACTATATTATAAAATAGATAGGAAAAATACCATTTTTGACCAAACACAAAATGGCGGCTGGTTTGAATGCAAGAAAGATGATTAATTTTATCATTTTTCAACTGCGGCCTCTCAAGCTCGGAAGGTTAACACCACCATCTTGGATGTTTTCCGAATTTCGACTATAAGGCATTTTAATTGATTCAAATTTAGAAAGGAGATATTTTTATGTTGTCCAAATTTTTAATTTTTAATGTTTCTACTCACTTCACAACTCTTAACAAGAATTTTGCACGAAATTTGCGTTGCTTTCGGTGAAAACTTTAGAAAATTCAAAATATTATCTATGGTCATCTTGTATGGATCTGCTATGTTGAAAATTAAAAAAAAATTACGGTCAAAGTTATGTCGTTTACTAGTAGGTATTTTTTCCGCTGGAAAGTACACATATTTGTATTCGGTTTAGCTAAATACAAAAAAAATTATATATTGCGATACAGCCAAATTATGCATTTGTTGATTACATTTTTATCAACAATTAATCTTTATAACATATTGAAAATCAGTTTTACATGTATAATACTACTGTATGTCATTTTCAAAGAATATTTCCGTATTCTAAAAAAATAATGTAATTTAAATAGTTTGTATTGCTTTATATAAAAGTCTTTATTTCTTTCAATTCTGGGGTAAATGTATATACAGTGTTTTTATCTAGCGCCGATTATTACAGATCCTCTCTCTTAATTATATTTATAAAAACTTGAACCGTGCTTTATGTAGTGACTGTGTCTTCAAATTATGAATCATGGAATAAAAAAAGTTTTGTTTCCGGAAATATCAGCTTGTTAAGAAAATTTAGTACAGTCAATAAATTCATATTTGGCGCATCTTGCTAGATTTTCTGATAATATTTTCTGAGGAAGTAGTTTGCATGTCAAATTCAAAACAATTTATTACCTTACATGTTTTCATTTTCTACGTAGACTTCAAATGATGTTTACAACAAAATGTATATAATCAAAAGCTTGTTTACAGATAAGCGTTTTCGTAAACAAGACATTACTACCGTTTCGATTGTCTTTCATAAAAATGTTGACGCTCATTTGGAATAACAAGTGAAAAAATTCTGTACAATTTGAATAGAGTGATTCTATGGAATTTCTGAAAAAGTAAATCATGAATAATTAAAATTAAAAGATTTTTTTTTTAATTGAGAAGAAGGCACAGTAAGATCATAGTTTTAGAAAAAATATTATTAAATCATAATTTTTCGTAAGTTTGAAACGTTTTTTCATAAGAATAATTATTTTTCTTTTATGAGACATGACTGACAACATGTTTTCAATTATTGAAATAAAAGAAAACTTTTTATTTTCATAGACATAATTTTTGGCACAGAAACTGCTTAAAAATCCCCTGAATAAAAAAATTGTTTTTAATAACATGTATGCCTATCTGTCGGTCTGTCTGAGGGTTCTTCAGGCGGAACGATAACTTGCGAAAAAAAATATATCTTATTCTCTGGAACCAAGAAAATAATTATTGTCTCAAAAAATGTATAAGATTGAACAAGCTAGATTTTCTTCATCCAAGAACATTCTCTTGAAACGAAACAACTCTCCTGGAGTCATGAATATATTGTATCGTCTATATTCGTACCACTGGTTTAATTATTGAATGCAAACTTTTTCCGCACATGAAAAAAACCCAGAAAAATTAAATTTTTCAATGACACCAGCTAGATACGATAAAGAGTCTCTAAACAAAATTATTGGCTCCTGAAATCTACAATACAATACAACTACGATACTAGGCGTCTACACAACTGAATTTAACCATTTCTGAATAAAGATCATATTTTTCATTTTTAATGTTGGATATGATATAAGCGAATTGTAAAGGTAGAGGCTAACCTGCTGGCGCCGGTGACGAACAATCTTGGCGGCTGCCATCCCCCCCACCGTTATGAAGTTTCGAAAAGAATGTAGTGATTAAATTTTCATTCACTGATTACGAATATAGATATAAATATTTCCAAAAACAATTTTCAATGTCAAAACTAAAAAACACGTTTTTTAAATGAAAAATGTGTTTGTAACATTCTTTTAAAACCTTTTATACACATATATTTCGATGCACCGATCACGAACATAATCATTAAAATACCTGCAAATATAATTTTGAATGTTAAAACTTGAAAAAATTACGTTTTCTTTGCTAAGTGTAAACACGGTCGGTATTGGTAAAAAGTATATTTAAAGCATACAGAAGGAACTCCCAGCGAACCGAGTGAACGGAAAGGATGCGCTACAGCGAATCCGTATAGTATCCTTATAGTATCCAGATAGTATCCCTTCCGTATCATGCAACAAAAACTAAAAAAAATCAGTAAGATGGGCATTTAGCTTCTTTCAATTCGGATTCTACATTAAATTTTACATTCGCATTTCCTGGAGTGATTGCAATATTATTTTTGAAGCGTTAAATTTAAAAAAAAATGTCATTAACTTCTGCCGAAAGTGACTTCAAGCGCATGCATAATCGCTTCAGTAGCATGTTACCATTTGCGTCGCAGCCTTATTTTCTGAGGTTTCCACTTAATGCCACTAGCAACCAGCCAAATTTCTTAGTTACCGACGGATAACGACTATCAACTGCTACTAAAAGAAGATGTACTTGAAGCTGCCTTTTTCCCATGCAAATGATAGGTATTATAATTTTTACAGTTTTTAACGCTGAAAAAATACTATTGTAATTACTCTGTTACATTCTGATGGAAAATATAACGTAGAATCCGAATTGCAATAAGTTAAATGTTCATCTTGCTGTTTTTTTAGTATCTTTTCTGTTTACTCGTTCCGCTAGGGCTTTTATTCATTCTAGAGTAAGGCCATGTAATTTACGAGTTATTTTGTTAGGTTTTGACTTTTGACGCTTTTTATGAAACGTCTTATGTATATATCATACTTTGCGACTCACTAATTACGATTAGCAATCCTCAGATACGGAAAGCGACCCCTATGATTGTTTAAAGAAATAATGTTGGTCAAGATCGTACACCCCCGCATGGACAAGGTTCAATGGGTCCAAAACCGTCGTCTCATGGTCATGGACAATGGATCAAGCATAGCTAATGGCCCCTCTGCCATTCTTCGCCCACGGTCGAACGAGAGTTGGTTGAAATTGAACTTTTGCAAAATTTCCGAAGATGAACACAATCTACTAAATTTTATTAACTTTTTGGAACGGATTGGTCGATAAATATTTTCTTTTATTGGACATTGCGCAATTTTTTAAGAACCCACGTGAAAGAAGTTTGCCAGGCCTGGCTCTTGTCCGTCTTCAATGCTTAAGACACGCTAAACATATATGATTATTCTTAAGAATATATAAGTGTCAGAGAAAATAAACTTGCTTTAAAAATGGAAATCTTAGGTTTGCCAATAGTCTTCACGTCTCTAAATGGTAAGTTCACTACCCAGGTGCACAGGGTGGCGCAGCAGGTAGCTTAGGACGTATTCTACAAGAAATTTTTCAAAATATAAATTTTTCCAACAGCCAAAATAACTAAAAATGATAAGTCGACGATCCGCGTGTACCGGGTCGCACAACAGGTAGCTTAGCACGTATTCTGCGAGAACTTTTTCGGAATTTGAATTGTGCCAACTCCCAAAATAACTACCAATGATGAGTCGATGATCCTGGTGCACAGAATCGAGCACGAGGTACTTTATTACGTATTCTACGAGAACTTTTTCAAAAATTCAATTTTGTGAATAACGAAAACAATTCCAAATGGTGAGTTTACGACCCGGGTGCACCGTTTCGCACACAATGTAGTTTAACACGTATTCTACAAGAACTTTTTAAATTTTTAAATTTTTTGAATAACGAAAACAATTCCAAAGTAACTTAGAACGTATTCTACAAGAACTTTTTCAAAATTTAAATTGTTCCAACAGCCAAAGAAACTAACAATGATGATCCGACGATCTGGGTTCACCGGATCGAGTACGAGATAGTTTAATACGTATTCTACGAGAACTTTTTACCAATTAAAAATTTTTGAATAACAAAGACAAATCCAAATGGTGTGTCAACGACCCGGGTGCAGCTGTTCGCGCTCCAGATAGTTTTTCTACCCCTACCCCTTCCGAACTCCTAGTGTGTGGCGGTAAAGGAAACCTACGTCTGGTTACAGAAATTAAGTTGTTCAAATTCCGACGCCCTTCTATTATCTCGTGGGGCGGGAAGGCATCCCAGTGACTGCTCACAGCAATATTTTTTCTCCTTATTACAAGTTATCCTTGTAATTTGAACAAAATGTCGATTATTTGCCTAGAAGATCAAGACTTTTGCGAGTTGACCTACTGCGTAGAACGTTGTGCCGTGCGTGTAGAGAGTCCAGGTCACGCGTGATTCAAAATTAACATGCATCAGTGTTTTAGGCTGTGACTTCAGCTAGCAAGATGGTAGATACTGAGGCTCAAAGAATAATCTGAGGCGCATGAGACGAAGCTTTTTTTTTTTAATTCTCATAAAAAAGTAAATTCTTACCATAACCGGCATTATTTTTCTCATTAAAAGCATGTTTTTACCCGTTTTTAAATAAAAAATTATATGTCCATGTATGTGCACGATTATATGCGTCGCGATCTTTTATTTCGTATATCGCTTTTTGTGAAAAACATCTGGAAAACAGCTTCGTCGACGTCGCCGGCAATGTTGCTCATTTCTGGCGCCGGCAGTGTAGACTTCACCAATTGAAAATTCAAATTTATAGCTAAACACGACGTTATTGAGCGCTAAGCACGACAACGAATAGATGCGCGCCCAGGGCGAGCTCACACTTGCGAACTTAAATCACATATATTTTGAAACAGCCATCTATTGATTTATTTCAAGGGCATGCAGGAATGCATGCCTTCTGTAATTGGTCCATGATTTATTTAAATCTGAAACAATTCAGTGACTAATGATTTTAATTCAAAAGTGTATAATTTCAATGTTATAAATTTTAAAAATTCTATCTGAAATTACTAAAATCATTGATTCTTTTATTAGTGCAAGATTAAATTTTTATTTTAAAATTAATCTAAATTTGAAACTTTTTAAATTCGAATTTATTTCTTTTCACGATATTTGAATCAAAATATAGAATATTTTATGACAAAATTTAAAGTTATTTAGTTTCATGCACGGATTTTGTTGGATTGCGGATCACAACATGATCGATTATTTGGACTTTTGACCATCAGAGATGTCGACTGCCGATTTTCCGTGCAGGAATCGGTGCCCTAGGGTCGGATCAAAGATGCAAAATTAAAGTGGGGGGTTCTATTGACGTGGCTGATAATATATTCTAGAATACATTTAAATATTAGTTTTTCGAAATCATAAACGACGGTTGAAATTGGAAAGCTTTTAAATCGAAAAACATCTGCTTGGGCGTTTTAAAATTATGAGATAATAAATCAATGCTTGGTGGTAGAAAAGGATAATCTTCAAAAATACGACTTTCTAGTAAACAAGGGAATTCGAGATCTATACATATTCGTTCAGCTTGAACAGATTTGAATTAATATGAATGGGTGAAACTACTCTAACATATTTGAAACAAATTTGAAATAAGTAATAAGGATTTTGAAATAAATAGTATGGTAGATAAATCCACCGAAAAAATTATACGCTTATGAATTAAAAGATTTCATCTTAAATTTAGATTCGCTAGTCCTGTAGCAGCACCTAAGTGGATAGGAATTCGAGAAGCACATTTTTTTAGAAGCGTATGTATTCAAATCGACGAAAATAATAAGACAGCAGGAGCTGAAGATTGTCTGTACTTAAATGTTTATACGCCACTCCTTGAATTCAAATCAATATCGGTAAGATATTTCGTGTTTAATTCACACTTCTCGTCATATGAATCATAATTGCCTATGATACATTTTTCAGACAAACAATACTTTGCTACCAGTTATGGTATGGATCCATGGGGGTGGTTTTATTTGGGGTAGCAGTAATCAATATGGTGCTAAATACCTTTTAGACAAGGAGGTAATTTTAGTTACCCTTAATTATCGATTGGCAGTATTTGGATTCTTCAGCACTGGAGATTCTACCGCTCCCGGGAATTTTGGAATGAAGGATCAAGTTCTGGCATTAAAGTGGGTCAAGAAATATATAAAATATTTTGGAGGTGATTCAAATCAGGTGACTTTATTTGGGGAAAGCGCTGGAGGTTCTAGTGTGGCTCTTCATGCAGTTTCTAAAGCAAGTACTGGTACGTCCATAGTATTCTTATGTATTATATTTATGGTAATATATGGTAAAGATTAAATGCTTTTAATTGTTTGTTTATCAACTGTAGAAATTAGCCAAACTTAATATAGTTATTATTAAAAACATTTGACTGATCCTTGATTGATCGTAAGAAATATTAATGTCTGATAACTTGTCAAAAACATGTAGAAAAAGTTTCATTTCTTTTCACGATGCATTCACAGGTCTATTTCAAAAGTATATAATCCAAAGTGGACCCAATTTATTCCCCTGGGCGTACCAAAAAAGGAGCAACTTTATTGGATACGCAAGGAATATATCAACATTTGTTCAATGTCCCTGGATTACTTCCAAAATACTTTTAAATTGTATGCGACGAAAAAGTCCAGACATTTTATTAAAGACGTTGTCTATATTCAGCACAGTTTTACGTCCTATAACATACAATTGGTCTCCTACGGACGAGCCTGATTCTAAACAAGCATTTTTAACGGACAGTCCAAGAAATTTGATAGCAGATAATCAAATGAAGGATTTGGCTTTTATGAGTGGTGTCGTAGCTGATGAAGGACTTGTAATTGCTTTGGGTGAGTAATAAATTAATTTTTTATCCCACTATTCGATTTATGTTTATGTTATAATTCACTCCAAACCTATTTGATTCTATCCTACATATATTGTTATATAAATTAAAGTCATGCTCTATTCTAAAACTATATAATTGTATCTATGTCATACTATTTCTTTTCTTAGTAGATATTGACACGATCAGACCTGCTTTCATAATGTATGAACAAGTTCAGGTCTTAAATTGAATATTTTAAAATATAAAATAACGGACATTGCGTGTGCTGACACTTAATTAGTTACTTTAGGTTGGGTGTGGAAAATCCAAGATGTCTGCTCGCCAAGGGCCAACCCAACTTGATGCTCGTCAACTTGAGGCTTTTAGTAACTTGTAAAGAAATATTTTTTCTTTATAAGTATACTTAGGAAATATTACATTCTCATCATAATGAGAAGGTATTAGTTGATGTGAAAACTGACCGTTTCTTCGCTGTTGTTTTCATGGTTGTCTTCTGTATCACTGATAACTTCTGTGAAAGTAATTATATTGGGTTGTGCTCTGGCACACGCTTTTAGAGACCAAAACCTTCCAGGATTTGGAAATTCCATATACGGTTGTTTATACCTACACGAAGATACGAACAATTTATACCCATGACTTTTATTGATAACAAAAAATTTTCCAGAGTTATAGCATTTCAAATTCCAAAAAGAAAAGAAAAGAAAAATTTTAAGTAAAAAGACTCACGATATGAAATTATGATAACCAATTTTTCAATTTTGTTTAAAAATCGAAAATTTTTATTTTCATCGCACAAAAATAGTTCTCATCCTAATGAGAAGGTATTAGTTTGAAGTAGAAACAATTTATGTCTATGCCTTTTTCTGATAACAATAATAATACCAGATTTATAGAATTTTTGAAATCTAAAAGAACGAACGCGAATTACCCTTTCAAGCCAAACAATGCACGATACGAAAAAAATATAAACAGAAGAATAACTTTACTTTTTGAAAGTTCTACAAGATTATCATAACTTTTCGAATTTTCTTGAAAAATCGAAAATTAAAATTTTGAACGGAACAAAAGTAATGAAAAATCAGTAATGCAATTTTGTCATCCAACTATATAAGAAACGAAAAAAGAAGACTGAAAGAAAATAGTGCACCTAAAAAGGTTCGAAAAATTTATTATGAATCCCTTTTCTGTTGGATAGGTAGTATTTATTTTTGGACAAAATACAAAAGCTGCGAAAAAAATAATGAACACAAAAGGTATTCAGCCAAAAAATAGCTACTAATTTGCAACCAATTATTATATTCTTATCAGAGAAGGTATTAGATGTGTACCAAATTTGCCCCCCCCCCGTGTTTGTCAAATCTCCACGTTTTGTGATCCACTAAATCCGAAAAACAGGTTTTTATGTATGAGTGTTTGTCTTTTTATCTGTTTGTCTGTGGGTCTGTACATGTTTAGTTGTTTATTACAATAACTTTCTAAAGAAATGACAGATTGTATTGGCCTTTGGTATACACTTCTAGTCACCGAATTTAGACGTTAACTTCATTAGTGAATCATTTTGGATACAATTTTAAAAAGGGAGCGCATTTTCAAAATTTTTCAGACCACTTTTTCTAATTTGAAAATTCTATGTACGGATAGAGTTAGGAAGGTGGTAACTTACATAGGAATGACGGTAACTTACCGGTAATTTACCGGTAAGTACTCGAGCTATTTTTTCTCTCGAGAATTTACGATAATTTAAGTCTTTGACCGAAATAAATGTAAAGTTTGGAGCGCAAGTGGTTTTGAATGCAACCTGTGATGATTTTTAGTAATTTAGGGAATATTTTTCTAAGTATGGACAGTTGGTAGCTTTGAGTAGTATACAAAATTGAAATATAAAAAACGGTAATAATTTGGAAATTAATTTAAACTTGTGAATATCTTGGACTTATTTTAAACGAAATTTCCGTAGTAATTGTCGAAATGATCCAAACTTATTTTTAGAAATTTTTCCCTAGATTTTGCCCTAAGGTCAGATTTTACACCACAAAGTAGCAGCATTTCAAACAGGTGTACAAACTTCCATTTTTTAAATAATTCTTGAACTTATTTTACTAAATGTTAGTAATAATATACATTTTGAAAATTTTACTATTCTCAGAGTTATTCCAATTTTTAGAAAACATCGAAATTCGATGTTTTTTTGCAAAATCTTTTATAAATTTGACATTTAGCCGCCAATTTGGATTTATTGGACGCAGACTTTGATTAAATTTCATGCTATAATGTGGAAAAGGTTTTAAAGTTTATTTTTTTCATTTTTTTAAAGCGACAGGTCCTCTCCCTGGAGATCG
>JAWWLR010028739.1:0-10611 GCA_035041075.1 Acraspis erinacei | reverse complement strand
TTACAAGACATCGAGTTAGAGTAACGAAATTTCTGCCTTAAATTTACTAGACGCGCGCAACTAGATTCATCTAGTGTGGCTATCTAGATCTTTTTCTCCGTGCACCTTTGAATAAAATGTTTGGTTTTTATTTTAATCTATAAAAAAAAAGTTACTATCTATGAGAAAATGCGAGTCCCCTGCTTTGACGTTTAAAAAGTAAGAGAAGAAAAAATGGTAAGTAAGGGAAAGATGGATAATTTTAAAGGTGCAAATATTGTACTTCAATGAGCTGAAGAGTAATATTCCTAACAAAAAATGTGTAGCTTACAGATCTGAAAATCTGATGAAAAGTAAGGAAATTTACTAACATAGCTATCAAATTTCCTTGCTTTTCATCAGATTTTCAGATCTGTCAGCTACAACATTTTTTTTAATATTACTTTTTGGCTCATTAATGTAAAACATTTGCACTTTTAAAATGATCCCTCTTTCATTATGCTATCATTTTCTCTTCACTTACTTTTTCACCGTCAAAGACAGAGGACTCTAATTTTCTAGCCGATAGTAGTAATACTTTCGAGCTATTACTTATCCTTGGTGAATGGTGAAAAGAGCAGGCAAAGAGAAGTAACCACTTTTCAACAAACAATACCAAACACGGATTTCGAACCACTTCTAAGTCCAACCAAAACATAATATTTTACATTATTTTGAGCCAGTACATCGCATTTCCGAAATTTTTCAATAACGCCCATTAGCTGATTTTCTGTGTAGACCACATAAGCTGCCACCTAGGGCTGCAAAATTTGATCACTACAAGTCATACTGTTGACTTAAATTCGAGTAGTTAATTTATTATAGCCTAGAGTCGACAAATATCTAAATATGCAACTACTTACCCTCTTTTACTCTGGGACGCTATTACTCTCTGCGCGTTCCTTTGGTTAGGTTTAGTAGTCTCAGTCTCAGTTAGTCACGAGAACTATTTCTCCAGCTGTCCGGTGCATCGAAATCCTTTTAGGGAATATTCGTGACTGTCGGTAACACTCGGAAGATCTGTTTCAAGTAGATTTAACAAATTTTGTTGCTAAAAATATTACTGGATAATTGATAAAAAGTTTATGAATGTCAAGAATAGTACTTCCTGTGTAACATATTTGATTAATATTTAAATAATTTTCATTTTTTCAGGCAAGTTATTTTCTTCAAAATCAAGCAAATTTATTACTTGCTGGGATTGATCACACATTTAACCATTCTCGAACATAATATATTTTTCAAAGATATTGTGTAAGGATTTAAACAATTTTTTTGTTTAAATCGTGGGAAGTACACCTAACCCCATTGTGGTGATACGATTGCTTTCATCCCTAATCCGCTTGACTTCTTCAGATTCTAGATTTGTTCTTTGAGAACTAGTGACGACGGGCTCCTTCTTGCTCGGCACCCTTGAGCTCGAAGCCTGACTTTGAGCTGGCTGCTGAGCGGCATTTACTTGCGTAACTTGGTTGGGGGAGGAGAGCGTATTCCCTCTCTTCCGGAAGTCGCAGCAGAAGTTGTTGGCTGCCCAGCGGGCTCGGGGCTTTGGATTTTTTTATTTTTCATACAATTCAAACAGGGTAAACATGATTCTGCAAAAAGAATAATATTAGGAAATTAATTATGGTAATAACTAATCAAATAATTTATCAAATAGTAATTTTTAGTTGATAAAGAAACTTTACTTTTACATTAAAGAGAAAGAAAAGAAAAATCTACACCAAGAAATTTCGTTAAATACTCTTAAATAAGTGGTGGACAATTTTTACATAATTTAGGATTTAATATGATTTTAGAAAATTATATATGGAAATGGGAGCGTCAAGTACATCTATTTAAAAAAATCATAAACTTTTTTGTTTATTGTCTAGCTAATTTTATTAAAAATTGCATTTTAACTATAAAGTATCCAAGATGTATAGAAAATTGCTTATATTCATTTATTTTTTGGAATTTTGAAGATAAAATAGGCACTATGCAGAATTGCAAAAATCGCTTACAATAACTATTCAAAACTTTTAAAATATTTCAAAAATGATCAGGCAGAATTTATGCCAATTGATAAGGCATTGGTCAGTTTTCTCTACAGCTGACGCGGCCTTGGTCGATAAAACTAGCAAGGACAATACATCACATGTAAACCTTTTGCAGATCGTATATCTACTCTGGGTAAACTTATACAGGCCCTGCTTTTAAATTTATAATAATATTAAATAAATAATATATTTAAACTGATTTCTATCTGTGCCTGATCACAATTTAAATAACTTTTTCAAAGTATAAAAAGTGGTATGGTACATGACAGCGCCACTTTTTAAATGCTGCGACATTTCTCCTTAAAATTACCGACAGAATACAAAGAAAAAATTGATTTTTTTAATTTTTCTCCCATTGTATAGAGACCTAAAAAAGCTCTGTAACCAAAAATACTATTTTTTGCTTCACAAGACAGAGGAATACTAAATATCGGATTCATTCAAAGGATAAAAAATCATATCATATCAGAAGTAGGGTTAAGCACGTCTTACCGCATGGTGGTCAATGTTCTCATGCTGAGTAGTAAAACCAATAATCTAGTATTTTCAAATCCGTCAATTTCTGAATGAGAAAAATTCAATGAATTCTTTTAATTCCTTTAATCCATAAAATTCTCTAACATTCTAGATTCCTCTCAATTTTTGGATTCTTTTTTATTCTTTGTATTCCTTGAATTATTTGATTTTCTTTGAATTATCTGAATGCCATGATTTCTTCAAGTTCCTTGAATTATTTCGATTTCTTGGATTATTGGAATTACTTGAGTTTTTTTTTTAATTCATAAAATTCTTCGAATGCCTTAAATGCTTTAAATTTAATGAATTAACAGAGTTCCCTAAATTTATTGAATTAGTTGAACCCATTTGATGACTTGAATTCTTCGAGTTCGTTTAATTCTTCAAATTTGATCAATTTTTAGAATTTTCTGAAATCTGCAAATTTCCTGAATTCTTAAAAATAGTTGCAATCTTCAAATTCCTGAAATTCTTCCATCGCTTTATTTTATTAAACTTTTCTATTTTTTGTTTAAAAATTTTTTTAATGTTATTTAAGCTGATGTATTCAAGGCCAATAAATTTTACAAATATTACCAACAAAAACAATTTTCTATGAATAATAAGTAAATTATACAAAAAACTTTAAAATGTGTTTAGTTAATTGATGTATTGTTCCCTATTGATACCATAATTATCCCTTATATTTTTAAGATTGCAAAATTTTTTATTTTTCTAAATCTTGTTCAAAAAACGAGAAGGGAGTCTTATTAAATTGAAAACACACTAGGTCACGTTTTCGTTATATGACCATCTTCTTTCTATAGAGATAAAAATGTTGAAACATCACATCGTTTTATTCAACTTTTCTATTTTTTATTGCAGTATTAATTAAAACATTCATTTTTAATACAAAAGAAACTCCTCTTCAACCAAGGAAATGAAATTTTAATCAAAGAGATAAATTTTCGACTGAAAAAGAATAATTTTTATTTAATTCCAATAATTTTCAACCAAATATTTTAATTGATAAAGGACCCTTTAGCATTATAATGAAATTTTTCACCAAAAAAGTTCATTTTCTACCAAGAAGAAGAAAAATATTTAATAAAAAAGGTAAATTTTATACTAATTTTGAATTTCAAAAATAATTTTTGAAAAAAGGTGTAGCATTTTTAAGAAAATACATCAATTTCCAACAAAATTCTAAAAAAATAAATTTGATATCATTTTTTTAATTTTGATTTTAACAGATGCCGATTTTGGCTTGAAGTTTCCCATGTACAGTGCATGCTGAAAAATCACCTTTTTCAGTTTTTCAGCGAATTTACTAGGGTTAAGAAAAATGTGACTTTAATGTATAGAAACATTTTTTTTTAACGAAAATGATAATTTCTCAGCCAAAATATGGAATATACTAAAAAGAAATAAAATTGAAAATAAAAAAATTCTTTTTGGACAATAGAAAGAGTCAATAAAAAAATTTATGGACAAAAGTTTCAACAAAACATAGAAATTTTCAAAAAAATAGTAGAATCTTCAACTGCAGAAAATTGATTTTCAAAAAAACAAGCTATAATTAAATTTTTTGTTAAAAAATGTAGTCTATATAAAAAACGAATTTTCAAGCAAAGACAAGGTACTTTGAAACAAAAGTATTAAATTTCTGCCAAAAAAGATTAATTTTTAACAAAATTTTTGAATATTTAACCAAATTGTCGCGTTTTCAACTAAAGGAGATAAATGTTCAACCAAACATAGAATAGTTAAAATTGCAGATGATAAAAGAATTTTTTTAAATTTAACAAAATAGGTCAATTTTGAAGAAAAAAGAAGATTTTTCAACTAAAATGATAATTTTGCAGTAAAAGGATGCAAGAGATGAAAAAACAGGTCCAAAAAAAGTTGTGCGTCGAAAAAGAATATAAAATTGTGTTATTCATCACTTTTTTATATGATACGCAGTTTTTTTGTTATTTTTAAATATCATGCCAATACAAAAGGAAGTACAAATTTTGTATTAATCATTCTTTTACCGAATGCTTATTTTTGGATTTAAACGTAAAAAATCAAATAAAAAATAAAATCAAAAATTTTGGAAAATGATTACAGGTTATGAAAAGGAAAAAATAGATCAAATTTGTTCACACAAAGCGGATATACCTTTCTGTTAGTAATAATTTTTAAATAGGACGAGTACATTTTCTTTTAATAATAAAAAAGAAGAATAAAAATTAAAAATTTAATTATTTGAAAAAATGGCGTAAGAGAACAAAAAAATGAATAGAATATATAGAATTGTTCAACCAAAAATGATCTACAAACTTTTGTAAACTCTTGTTATAAAAATATAAAAATAATAAAAAATTATCATGTATTTAGAATTTTTTATATTAATTAAACTGCATAAGCAACAAATTCTTTGCCTAGTTATATCGAAAAATAAATATGATTTATTTTACACATTTACATCTGTCAGATATAATAATTTATTCAAATCATGAAAAAAATTTATATACTCTTGTTATTGAAAAACGTTTAATTTTGTAATTTTAAAGTGTTTACGCTTGTAAAATTAGGAAATAAAAAAAAAATAATTTGAATGTGCCCTTTATTTGTCTTATTTGCCAAGAGAAATATCAATTGGTGTATTTAACTGCTTTTTAAGTTTTAAGAAATTGCAATCTCATTTTGTGTAGCAACGTTAAATCTCTTAGGCAATCTGCTTCTTTTTTTAACGTACCAATTTCTCATATTTTTTATTTCTACAGCCTTTTTTAAAATTAATATTTACAACCTTAAGCAAATTCACATATTTTTAGAAAATTAGTATTTATTCAATAGGCAATTACCAGATAATAATATTTAATTTTTTGGCTTGGTTCTCATGCATATTTTATATGTTTTTTATTGCTTTTCAAAATATTTTCCTTTTTTTCAAGAATTCATATTTTTTTCTCCTGTTTTAAAGAAACTTCCCTCCTTTCAGGTTTTTTTTTTGTGGTTCACATATTAAATAAATTAATAGAAAACCACTAAAGAATACAAATCTTTTTGGTTAAAAGCTCTTTCTTTTTAATCGAAAATTTTATTCATAATTTTAGCGCAAAATTCATCTAGTAAAAACTCTACTATTTGGTTGAAAATGCAAGTATATAGTTTGTTGAAGAGTTGTCTTTTTTGACGAAAAATTAATTTTCTTGCTTAAAATTTCATCTTTTTATTTAAAACTTCATCAGCAAAAAATTGTTTCTATTCCTTACAAATTTACATTTGCAGATGAAAAAGTTGTCACTTTTCAAATACCAAAATATGAATTTTAAGCAAAAATGTATATTGAAATGCTTGGCTGGAGATTGAACCCTTTTTTAAAACGTACTTCTGGTTTAAAAAAATTTCTGAATTCTTAACTTAAAATAATTTTTTGAAAAGGAATTTCTTTTCGTTCAAAATTATTTTATCACTGCATTTTTGATTAAAATTTTGAATGTTTTGTTACAAATTAGTTTGTTTGTCAATGAATTTTTTAACTGGAAATATAACTATTCTATTTTTTGGTAGTTAATTGATATTTGTAATTAAAACTTGATATTTTTAATATAAAATCATGTATTTGTTCGCAAATTTATTTATTTTGTTAAACATTTGTTTATTTATCTTATTATTTTTTGTATAAAATTCATCTTCCGGTTTGAAAATCATCATTTTTTTACAACTTAACTCTTCTGTTAAATTTTTTTTAGTTCAATTTCACTATTTTCTGTTTATGGGAAAATAATTTTTTTTGTTAAATACGATTGATCTACTTGTTTTAAAGTTGAAAAATCTGCCTTTTTGTATCAAGATTCATATTTTTAGACGTAAAATAAGCCGTATGTTTCTAAATTAGCTTAATTGTTAAAATAATTTTATTTTCAAATTGGGTCTACTTGTAAGATTCACCTGTTCAGATGAGAAAAAATAATTATTTCATACTAATGAAGCATTTATTTAGGTAAATAAAATATTGTGTTTGCATAATTGTGTATGAAAATATTTCATTTGATTAGAAAAATCTAAATATCCATAAAAAATAAAAATTTATTTAAAAGGAACAATTATTTTCATAAGTGAAAATTCATTTATTTGTAATAAGAAGTCCCCAAGATACTTTTGTTTCGACGGTAAAAAAAGTAGACTTTTGATATTCTAATAAATAATCCTGCAGGTTAATGAGTGTCCTAATATTTCCCAAAACTTTTGCAAACTAAATACGGACCTTTATTCAAAATTTTTATAGTTACTAAACGCTCTTGTTTAATTTTGATAAAAATTGATGTAAATGAAAAAATTTAATGAGGATAATAAATATGTTAGTCATTTTTTATTAATCTATGACACAACATAAAAATTTTTAATCTCCCTTTACTTTCACGTACCACGAAGTATAATCTATTCAGAGAAAAATGTAATCTAATTTATTTTTATTTTTCTTCACTTTGTTAACACTACTGAGAAAGCAGTGTTTCTAAATTCTAAACCGGTGTTATCACAAAAAAAATTATTTTTTCATTTTTTCTATTGTTATGTCCATTTTTTAATTTAATAAAGTTGCTTCCTGCTAGTAAAAATGAATATACAAATGATTTTTTTTTTAAATCATAAAAGGGTCGAAAAGTAGCTCACGTAGATCATGAATATGTATAATAATTTTCGATTAATTGATTAATTCTAATTTTAAGTACCTGAAAGAAACATAATTTTTCTTCAGTTAAGAATTTAAAATGTAAATAATTTTAATTTTAAATCGAAAGCAGAACTCTGTTGACACGTAGCGCAAGATGATGCTAAATATGAATATGAATGTACATGTTGGACATTATTGATTTATTAAATTTTTAAGATTGTAAATTTTTTTTTTAAGCCTCGCTTAAACAATGACAAGGCAGTGATTTTAAATTAGAGACAGACTGGATCTCGTTCACGATTTCATAATAAGACCTTCGTGTTGTTTCAATAGAGATAAAATTTTTATACGATCACATCGGTTTATGAACATCTTTTATTTTTTTCGCTTTCCATTCTTATTACTTTTGAAAATTATTCTATAAGATTTAAATAATTTTCTTTTTTCCAAACAATGAATGTTCACTATTAAATTAAAAAATATCTCGACAAAGAAAATAAGTAATTTTCAACAAATTTTTATTAGTTATTCTTCTTGTGGAAATATGTGGAAACATTTCAATTCTTCACTAAAAAATTGGAATGTCACTAAAACCTCGAAAGCATTCTTGACATTTTTTCTCAATGCTGATGGGGTAATTTTCTTTAAGCTGTTAATTTTCTTTGTCTACTGGTCTAAATCAATATTATTAAATATTGATAACTTTAATATTGTGAATATATTAGGAAATATAATATAATTATAATATTTAATAATATTGAATTAGACCAGTAGAAAAAAAATTAAAATCTTAAAATTAATAATAAACTCTCCCTGGTCAAGGAACCTAAGATTAATAATCAAGCTGATCGGGTAGATCATATGTTTCAACAATGTGTTTCAAATATATTTTAAAGATTCCTAAGATTTCAGAAAGATTTCACAAAAACTTCAATGATTTCGCCAAAATTTATTAATGTAAAATTTGATTTTTTCATTTTCAATCTCAGTAATTAATTTTTAAACAAAAAATGGAATATTTAACAGAAAATATTTCAATATTCAACCAAAATCAAGAATCTTTAATAAAAAAATGTGTTCTTAAGAAAAAGTATATTAGTTAAGAATTACACAAAAAGATACATTTTTATTTAAAAAGTTAAATTAAAATAAAAAATTAGATTTTTCTTCTCAAATATAATTGAATTTTCGTTTTGAAAACCAGCGATTTTTTATTAAAATATGTAAGTTATCTACGGGAAACGATAATTTTCTAGCTAAAACGGAATTTTAACATTTTTATTTGAAGAAATATTCATTTTGAACGAAAAGATGACTTTTCAAGAAAATTGATTAACTTTTTAACTTAAGAAATCAACTTTTAACGGATATGATCAATCAAGAATTTAAAAAATGTGTAAAAAAAAATTTTAATTTTCATGCCAGAAAATGAATTTACTGCCAAAATAAGACAAATTTTCAACAAAATCTATTTTGTATTTCATATCTATATTTTTTTATTCATTTAAATAAGTTTTCTCGCAAGAAATTACAATTTGTTAACAAAATAGTTCAATATTCAACCAAAAAGATCAATGTCAAAGAAGAACATCACTTTTTTTTATCAAAAAAGATCCATTTTTAACATAAAAACAAATAGATAAAAGTGTAATTATAAAAATTAATTTTAAACAAAAAAATTTATCTTTAATCAATTAAATTAAATTCTAATCAAAGAGATAAATTTCTTAAAAAAAGAATAATAATTTAAAATAAATTAAAGTAATTGTCAATGAAATATTTTTACTTTCAATGGAATTTCTAGCCTATTACGTAAATTTTCTACCAAAGAGGATAATTTTCTGCTAAGAATGAGACAGGTTTTCAATAAGATAGATAAATTTTAAACGAAAAAAGAAAATTTTTCAGCAAATAATAGAATAGATTATTTATATTTAGAGAAACAATTTTTCATCAAAAAAAGTAAATTTTCAAATAAAATATTTCATGTTTATAAAATAAAATTCACAAAAAATGTGGTTAAATTTTGACTTAACAAAAGAATCTAATGATTAAGTTTTCTAACAAAAAGTATAATTTTCTTGCAATAAAACAACAGATTTTAAAGGCATCCTTTAAAAACAGAATTATGATAATTAAGATTTTATTGCACATTTTATCGTCTTTCCAAAAACTTAATTTGTTTATTTTCAATGCTATTTTTTAAGATTTTAATGAAAAATACACCTCCTATCCAAACATGACTAATAACAAGTTTGTACATTTTTGTAGTAAAGACTTTTTCTAATTAATTTATTTCGTACCTTGTGTTGTTTTAACGAAAATTTAATTTTGATATTATAAAGTAGCTTTTGGCAATTAATTGTTTGACAGCTTGTTTCCATTGTTCCAAAATGAAGTTTTTTTTTTACTTTGTGTGTTTTTCCAAAAATTTAATTTTTTATTTTTAATATTATTTTTCACGATTGTCACTTTTGTCTAGAAATTTAATTTTTATATTTTAAATTTCAATTCTTGCGAATGCAAAAAGACTACGCGTCCTATACAAAAATGATTGAAATTTTGTATTACGTATTATGCTTTGTGGTATCCAAAATTTTAATTTTCGATTTTTCAAAAAGATTCTAAAAGTTGTAGTTTTCTACAAAGTGTTCTCCAAGGTTTCAAATATTTGGAAAAAACTTCGGATACATTAAAAATATTTTTCAAAGTCTATAATTATTTGAAGAACATTCCCGACATATTTTAAAGGTTGCAAAAATTACAAATATTTCTCAAATATTTTGGATAGATTTAAAATATTTTACAAAGACTTACGCGATTTCCCAAAGATTTCAATAATTTCAGAAATATTAAAAAATATTTCAAATGTATTTCCAAAATTTCAAAGATTTCAGAACATTTCAATGATTTCTCATATATGTCAAAGATTTCAAATATTTCGCAAAGATTTTTCCTAGATTTAAAAGAGTTTGCAAAGACTTAAATTATTTTCCAAAGATGTCAGAAAGATGCGGACCATTTTAAAAATTATTATCAAATATTTCAAATATTTGACAAAGATTTGACAAAGATTTACAAAGATTTCACAAAGGTTTTAACGACTTCCAAAATGCACCGAATAATTCAAAAATATTTTCAAGGACTTTCAATGATTTCTCAAAGATTTGAAGGATTTCCTAAATATTTTAGCGATTTCAGATAGATTTAGAAGATTTCATAAAGATTTCTATGGTTTTGCAAAGCCTTCACACAAATTTAAATCATTTTTTCAAATTTGAAAAAAATGATTTCGCAAAGACTTTTTATTTTTTTTTTTATTTATTTGAATCAGTGAACGGGAAATATCCCTTTGGTACACAAAAACTTACGAACTAAAGATAACGCTTAAGT
>JAWWLR010028731.1:0-10612 GCA_035041075.1 Acraspis erinacei | reverse complement strand
CTTGTAAAATAACTTCGCTTAGGTCCCTTCATCCTCGGAAGGATGTAATTCTTATTTAGAACCTATTATTTCATTTCACTTTTTTCATTAAAAAAAAGAAGAAGGAAATTAACTTCAAATGAACTTCGCTTAGGTCCCTTCGTCCTCGGAAGGATCTAATGCTTATTTAGAACCTATTATTTCATTTCAGTTTTTTCATTAAAAAAAAGAAGAAGGAATTTAACTTCAAATTAATTTCGCTTAGGTCCTTACGTCCTCGGAAGGATCTAATAAATTAACAATCATCTATTTTCTTCTCACAAAATAACTTCGCTTAGGTCCTTTCGTCTCCCCAAGCCAGTTATCCATCTCTATTCGCTTGACTACACCCATGAATAAGTTATAATCTATCTTAAATTACTCTTTCTTGTTATTATTCATTTGTAGTGTATCAAAAGAAGAATCCTTTTTCAGAAATACACACATTGGTTTTCCAGGTGTTATGTATTCCAATTTTTCAAGTAATCTGTATTATGATCAGAAAATAACAGAAATTCTTAACGCCTTTTCCAGACCAACTGAAGCTGTGAATTAAGTTTTATCTGTACAAAGTATAAAAAAATAATTTAATGAATAGTTCTGTCTAGTCTGAAAAAGATGTTAAGAATTTTTGTTATTCTCTGAAGATAATACTGATTCCTTGACAATGTGGAATATTGGCTATACTACAACTTATCACAGAACGGCGTAATTTTTTCTTGCAGGTTTGTGAAGCTCTGTGACTACTGCCAGTTTCTCTGCAATACTGTTTTAATGCGATTAGTCCATCGTTTAGTTTGTTTAGGATAGATGACGTAACCTGATAATGAGTTCGTGTCTCGCTTTGGACAATACTCTGTCTGAGTCTGAAATTAATAACTTTAAACTGTTCTCCAGTTCCTCAACGTTAAAGAGCCTTTTTCTATCAATTTCGAAACTATTAACAGTTGCAACGGCATGCTGCCGCAGATCGATTCAGAGAATATCCGAACATGAAAGTGCTCATTTTAATATTGACGCTATAGTAAACTGGATACGATTTTATCCTTTCGAAATTCTTCAATGATACACATTATTTTATTAATGTGACTTGGACTGCCTGCTTCTTGAAAAGGCATAAATTAACAAATACGATTCACTGTTTTATTAGGATCATCCCAATAAATATAATCATGATTTTGATCCTTGTTTATTATCAGAAACTGACGTAATGCACTTGCTGATCATTTTCTCTCTTTAAATACATCTCTACTTTTTAATGTAAGGTTAGGTTGGGAAAAATTTAGTAATGTTGTTCTTATAATTAGTGCACTATTTGAGTAAATGTGTTCAGAGGAACTGCAGTTCTTCTTACATGGATGTGTAGCAATAAGAATTTCTTTAAAGATGTTTAGAAACTCAGGGCTTATATAAGTTACATTGCGTATCATAACGTATCTCCAATCATGAGAAATCCATCATTAATTTTTCGTACAACATGAATCACATCCAAATAAGTTTCTCGATTTTTATTTAATAGTGCGCAAAATTTATGTGTGTACTTTTCATTATTTTAAATAGTTTAATTATTTTCATAAACCATAGTTGTATTAAGTTCTTGATTAGCTGTAGGAGTCCTGAAAACAGGTTATCTTTGTCATATCCATTTTCAGTATATTTTTCTTCTTTCTTTTCATCTTTCTCAACGTCTTTTTCCATACATTTAATTTGTTTTCTTGATACATCTGATATATCTACTAGTTTTGGTAGTGGTGGGGCCGTAGGTTTAAAAGCCTCACCCAAAGTACATTTGGTGGCTTCTTTACCCAATTGAAGCTTTCAATATTTCTGTTAAATTCCATCGCTAGATTTTGTTATTTGATTTAAAATATCTCGCTACTTCCGAAACATCTTAAGGCGCTGGCTTCTCCGACTGTACTTACTTACAAGCAAAGTCTCTTATTTATGAAACATTTAAATCCTTTTACTTTTACTTCTATCAATCAAATCTCAATCAACTCAAATCTCGAAACTTACTTCACGAAAAAATAACCATCGCCATCTAGGTTATTAATTACTTTTTCTAAGAATTTTTACGTAAGCTATTGCAAAGATGTTTAGTAGAAAGAAATATTTTAAAATATGAGATCATTTGTATGTAGAATCAAAGAAAGCTGCGCATTTCTTTCACCACAATTCGATGGTCCAGAAACAATTGCACGAATGCTGCCTGATAGCAGATTACCATGTTGCTTCATAAGTTGTGTTTTGAACCGCACCTCGAGAGTGACTAACACGAAAGTTATAAATACCTCGCGTGTATTCATTTCTAGCCAATCCCGTACTTACATTCCTCGAATAAGGAATTATTGTACATTGTAGAGTAAAAGCTAAGAACCGTCAAGGTAAAGACTTAATCGACAGACTTTTAGACAAGTTACCTCATGAATTATTTTGATCAGGCTACCAGTATTGTGGACTTAGTACGAAGTTAGCCAAGCGATTAGAAAGAGGCGATACATATATAAATGCATTGGACGCAGAGTTCAAGGAGCACGATATTTCTAAATCGAAAAGCCTCGAGAAAATTGAAACAAGAAACGCTGAGAACTAGCTCCCAATGCCTGTCAAGGTATTTTTTCTAAAAACTCTGGCTTTAACGAAAAAGCAGCTGCATTAGATATTACTGACATTATGAAAGCTAAATCAAAACTCGTTGTGGGTTCAAAAAAGAAGAACGTTTTTGAGAAAATAAAATTTAAAAAACGAGTTGCGTTAAAGAATATTGTAGATGGAACCCCAAACTATGAAGTCTTATACAAAAGTTAACTTCCAACCTAAAAATGTGCATGTTAAATAAAAAAGGATTTAATTTACATATCTTAAAAGATATTTAGGATTATTAGAGATTCATACAAAATTTATTTCAAATATTATAAATTTCGGGAAATCTGTTTAACTTAACTTTTCCTAGAATGTTGTGGGTTTATCTGAAACTTACATCTCGTTGTTCACTTTTACTCAGGCCCAGGTAATAATTATCAAAACTTAGCGAAATATTTTTTTTTAACAAATTATAATTGTTTATATCTATCTTCTCTTACATAAATTCTACGTAGTTGTTTTTTCTGACATTTTTATTTTGCGCAAACAATTTTATTACTATTTCTATGTTCTCTTGGATCATTGTTAGAAAGTCACGGTTTTTCTGAATTTTTCCACTAATTTTTATTTATCTCTCAGGATAAGGTAACAATACAGGACCACAAATTCAAACAAAAAAATTGACTGGAACAAGCTCACGTGTCTTACATGTATTGTTTCCCGCTGAATCCGAATCCGTTGAGAATTTATCTCCAGCACGTCAGGATTTTCCGTTAGTCGTGAAAAATTGCGAAAACTTCAGTTTTCTATATGCAAAAATCTGACACCGCTCAAAAAACATAATTCTCATTATTGAAATTAAATAGTTAACAAACCACATAACCACGGACCCATTAAAACATAAACCATAATCCCCTTGACCCCAAATCCCTCTTTTCTCACATCTCTGTAACTCTCCTCGCTGTAACCCTTTAAATTTCACAAAGTGTAGACCTAATCACAATACTTGTGCAAACTCTACACACAAAAACACTCCATGTACAAATTCGAAACACATCAAAAATACTCTTACCTTCCTCTCTTTAACCCTCAAGCCATTTTTCTTCTCATCTATCTCTTTGATCCTCATAACCCAGAAATCTTCAAATCCTAGACCTAAAATTTTTAGATATAAGTAATATAGAGATTTAAATTCTAGATCTACATATCCTATCTCCCCGTCATCCCTTTCTCACCCTATCTATCTTCCTCTATACTTCTTTGATCCATAAACCATAAACCTACAAACCTTAGAACTACAAACACTAGACACAAGTGATACAAATATTTAAATTCTAGATCTGCATATCCTCTCTCTCCCTGCCTTCTCGCCCCCTCCTTTATGATCCTCTCCCATTCCCCACTCTATCACTCTTGCTCTATAACTCTTTAATCCACACAAACCATAAGCCCACAAACCTTATGACTACGAAGTCTAGGCACAAGTACCATACATATTGAAATTCTAAATCTTCATATACTCTTTCTCTTCCCTCGTTCTCAACCTCCCTCCTCTCCAAACCCTTCCACGAACGAAACACTAATACCAAATTTTTCAAATTCTAGACCCATCAAAATCTTTCTCCCTTCCCTTTTTCCGTCTGCTCTCCCTCACTTCCCATCTTTCCATCTTTCTAAATCGCTGACTTCCATAGACCGGAAATCTACAAGCCTTAGTCTCTCTCCTCCTCTCATAATTACTCTACACATGTCCTTCTCTTACCCTCTATTTTCGCTACTAACCGTTAACCTAATAACATGCACGTACGTGCATTGATTCTTGCCTAGTGTATGTGGTTTTAAGGTTTGCAGGTTTATCGTTCCTAGGAATCAAAAGAGTATAGAGAAACAGAGATGGATGAAAGGAATAAGGGGGTGAAGGGAGGTGGAGAGAAGATATGTAGATCTAGAATATAAAGATCTATGATATTTGTGTCTAGTGATTGTAGTTCTAACGTTTGCAGATTTATGGTTGGTTGGGATCAAATAAGCATGGAGGAAGAGAGATTGGGTGGATGAGAAGGGAAGGTTGAGAGGGGCGGGATGAGAAGTTAGGGAAAGAGAGGATATGTAGATATAGGTTTCGAACACGTATAGTAGTTATGTCTAAAGTTTGCAGTTCCAAAGTTTATAGGTTTATGGTTTTTGGTTCAAAGAAGTATACAGCAAGAGAGATAGGACAGGGGGAGGTGGTGGTGGAGGGGGCGATATAATATGTCGATCTAGGATTTAAACATGTATGGTACTTATTTCTAGAGTTTTTAGATCTAGAATTTGAAGATTTGCGGTTTATGGGCATTAAAGAGGTCTATATGAAGAAAATGGGGTGGGTTAGGAGGGTGGAAAATGGGAGGGGAAAGGCAAGGGAGAGAGTTTGCAGTGGGTTTAGAATTTCTACATGTAGTGTTTTTGTGTGTAGAGTTTGCACGAATAGGGTTCTTATAGGTCAACGATTTGTGGAATGAAAAGTGGCAGAAGCGGCCAAGTCACGTGCGTTTATTCTGGACAACTTTGTTTTGGGTTTGTGGTCTTCTGTACTTAATTTAATTTAATTAATATAATTGATTAAATTAATTGTTACTGTTTATAACTATCTGCACCTCTGTTAATGCTAGAGAGTTGCAGTTTTTCCTGAAGTATTTAACTTGTTGTCCTATTTAACATAGAGCGACGTAATATTAATGCAATTCAACAAACATAATAGCTTAAACAATTATTAATTGCTTATACCTATCTGCACTAAGACAGAAAGCTAGAAATTTGTCATTTGTCTCAAATTTGTAACTTTTCATTGGGTTTTTAGTTATGAAAAAAAGAGAATTAAATGTGGGAGTGAATCATTTTGGAAAAATATCTGTCTTTAGCAAAGGAGGATTCAGCTTTGGGTCGGTGAGGAGGAATCAGGTCCGAGTGGGTGAGAAGGATATGATTAATCCTAAGGTAGAAGATTCGCCAGACAGAGAGAGAGAGAGAGAGCACGTGTCCAAGAGTTGGAGTAATAGGGTAAGCTTTAGTAACGTAGTATGTGATAACGCACTTGGTTTGCGGTAACGACGGTGCGTTTCAAGGACGTGGCCCGTCCGAGTCTATGACCGATAGAGCGCACACGTCACGCCATGCGCTATAGTACGAGATGCAGGTACAGTGCAGTTGGTTCCCCTTCATGAGCAGGAATGGGGGAGGGCGAATATGTAAATGAGAAGGGTTAGGACGCAGTCGAGTACAGCTTGCATAACTTGCATAACTGAAGAGAGTAAGTAAAAAAATAAAGCAAATTAATTGAGAAAAGGTTAGGATAAGCGTCAACAAGTTTATTCTATCTGCGTATAATGAGTGCTCCCATTGGTCTCAAAGAGTGAGTAAAACAGAGAGAGAGAGAGAGAGAAAGTTCTGTTTCCGACCGATAGAGGACGCGTTAAGGTTCGCGACCAAGGGGAGCTGTTGGTTACCCAAGCAGATGTCCAGCCTTGGGAGTGAGACTTGAGAGAGTCTCATAGTCTTCATTTTAGGTTAGGTCAAGGAAGAGCAATATTTCAGCCCACGGAGGTTCAAAGAACTAATAGAGAAGATCCCACTTTAGCCTTATTGAACAGATCAGCATTCTATCCCTGATAATACTGTCATCTCGTGGCGGAACTCGCTTTTTTGAACCCATGAGGCCTCGTGGGAGCTGCTCGCAGTGGGAAGGATCGAGTGGAGGGAGCTGGGTGGGCTTGAGTTTCACTGGCGCTATACGTTTGCCTCTCTCCTGCACCCGGTTCTGCTACTCACTGGGCGTGAGGAAGAGTACCTTCCTTATCCTGACATAGCCCAACTTAAATTCGTCGGTAAGATGATACCAGGAAAAGAAAGTTTCTACCTTTCAGTGATTTAAAAGCAAATAGTTAAATTTTCAATTATAATTATGAATCTTCAATATAAAGAAAAAAGTAAAATTTTTACAAAATTATTCAAGGTTAAGTCATATAATCGACTTTTCAATGAAAAAGGATGAATTTTGGGCGCAGCATGTAACAGTTGATATCTAAATGAGACAATTGCATTTTTAACCAAAAATGGTAAATTTTCAACAATGAAGATTTCGACCAAGTAATTCAATTTTCGATGAAAAATATGATTTTTAACAATATATTTCTATTTTCAACAAAATAATTAAATTTTTACTAAAAAATAGACTTTTTAAACAAAGACGACCAACCGCGAACCAAAAATATAATAGCAGCCTTAACGATGAAACGAGCTGAATCTTTACCCATAAATATAGTTGGATTTTCTTAGTGTGTTTAAGTTCTAATTGTTATTTCAGTTTGTACCTTACTTCCATACACCCCCCCCCCTTTTATGAACCTTAAGTTTTAGCAGCCACCCCCTGTCAAATTTTTTCTTGTGGATTCAAACGCATTTAGGGGGATGTGCATGAAAATTCGGAAAAAATTTGAAACATCCTAATTACACCTTCTACCAGTAATAAACACGGTTTTCCTGACAATAATTGTTTCGAGATATCAATCGAAAATGACGCCATGCTCTTTTCAATAACACAGACACACACAGAAATCTTTTTCCGGGTCTGGAGGTCAGACCATGATCAGTATATGTTTCAGTATATGTTCTGACGTAACCTCAAAAAAACTCATACAAAATTTTTTGCGTATCTTTTTGCGGGTCTAGGGGTCAGACCATGTGTAGTATATGTTTTTGGGGTCGCTGAACCCGAATAAATGGTGCAAAAAACCCGAATCCGAATTCAAGGTCACAAATACGACAGCATGTCAGAGTTTCAACGTAACCTTCAAAATACCTCGTAATCTAAGCTATTTAACGCTTCAACTTTTTGACTTCACCATTACCGTTACCCGATGTGCACCGCCAAGAGGTTCCACGATCGGATTTTGTACATCATATAGGCCTCACAAAAAAAAATTGATTTTGTGGAATACTTACGAAGCAAAAATATGAATGATTAGATAAACGATTTTTAAACATGGTCTGACCCTGGACTCGATAAAAATTTTAAGGAATTTTGTTGAGGTTATGTCAGATCCCTGACGTGCTGGAGTTTTACGGAGCTCGGATTCGGATTCAGCGACCCCAAATACATATAATAAACATGGTCTGATATCCAGGCCCAGAAATAGATTTTTTGTTGGTTTTGATGTGTAATTGGACAAGTAGCAAAATAACGTCGCGCATCCTTTCTTCTTTTTGATAATTTCAAAAGAAATATTTCATTTTGTGTATAAAAAATGATTGTATTTTAATAAATGATGCTTTTTCCCGTGAAAACATTCTCTACAAATCTACTGTTGCTAATCTTAAAAATAATTAAATAATCTTAAAATAAAATTATTTGTTAAAAAAATTGTTTCAAACAAAAATTATTCTAATCCAGAGAAGCAATGGAAAAATTTACCTACAAAATTGAAAACAGTAGAGTTGTAGAGAATATTATTCTGGGAAAAAATAAACCGTCAATTATTAAAATACAATCATTTTTCAAAAATTGGTAAGAAGCGGTGGACAGGAAAAGTTCAATGGCAACAGAATTGTTAAAATTAATTGTTCTTTTTTGTGAATTTTGACATTTTTCATAAAAGATAATATTTTTTATTTGAAATGACATTAGTTACAATATTTTGATTCTTCAAATCATAGAAAAACTATTTTTTCTTATATCTAACTTTTGGCGCAAGTACTTTAAAAATTCGATTGTTCTCTCAGTTCGAGTGGAATAAGTCATTTCTACGGTACTGATTAATTTGAAATAAACGAAGAAAGCCTTACCTTTTATATTCATGATGGGGAATTATATAATAATAAATAAACTTAGCTTTTATAGTTAAAATTTAAAATAAATCTATTTTATCATGAATGATTTAATGTAAAATCAGCATGACAAATATTCACAGTTAAAAAACAAACTTCGAAACTACCTTCCTTTTCGCTTCATTAGAGAAACTAATAAACAATCAAAAAAGGGATGTCTAGGAAAAAAGACCATCAAAAGCAACCTCTCACAATTTTTTCTTTTCTTCCTTCTTTTTATACTACTAGAGAGCCAATATGTTTCGAGCTAATTATACCTCCTCATCAAGGATAATTTATTAGAAAAACTAAGTGTACTGAAAATAAATATACCTGAAAACAAAATATTTTGACTGATATTAATTAAAAGTCGATTAAGTTCAATATCGTCAATATCTTTAGTGAGAAAAAGATTCTTCTATATAAGAATTATTTTTAGTTTCAAGTAAAAGAAACTTACTCTAACCAATTAATAACTGTATCCCATAATGTGTTGTATCATGAGAAGTTCCTCTTTAAATCAACCGTTTTGTTCCCTTCTTTTTTCATAAATAAAATCTCTATAAATTCTGTATTTTTCTGATTTCTCTTATGATAAAGAATTTTATTATCATTCCAATTGAAGTCTTGAGCATGTATAATTTTATGCTTTGAAATAAATGAGCGATATCATATATTCTATCATATATATCATATCCATTCTTCCTGAGTTTAATACTATAAAATAAACTGCATTACAATCTTTGTAATTAACTGTGAAAATTACACATTTTTGTCTGGGGGTTTCATATCTATATTTTCTCAATTTTAACATCATATTGCTCTTAAAACGAACTCTATATGTAGTACGTAAACCTAATTTAACCAAAAGTGTTTTCAAAATCTTTGAAATTTTTCTAAAATATGGAAGAATAGCAGTGTTGCACTTATTATAATTTACTCGCTTGATTTTATTTTGTTCATTATTTATGTTTCTTTTACATTATTTATTCTTTTATGCATGTCTTTTTACAAAATAAAATCAAAAGAATCATGGTTTCTTAAACAAATAGTTTTCTAAATAAATCATTTTACTTCACAATAAAATTTGTTTCTTAATATTTCTAAAGATTATTAACACAAGAGAAAATTTAAATTGTAAATGATTGTTTATTAATGAAAAAATATTCTGTTCTTAACATTTTGCTATCACTCTACCATTTGTAAACTTTCTTAGATTATCAAAGAGATCACAAATATTAAACTATTCGAGAAAAAAATATTGTAAGCATTTAAATAATTATGGAAGATTTTAGGAGATTACATTCTTTAAAGAATTGTGGGAAAGTTTTAAAATTATTTTACATTATTGTTTTGTGATAATGCCTAAGATGAAATTATACAACATTACAAGACATTTTTGAATATTTTTTTTTAATTTTGAAAAGAGCGTAAAAGATTTTAAAGAAAAATGTTACAATTTGTTCGTGTTATATAATTTTAGAAAAATTTGCAAAAGCCTAAGAGATATTCAGAATTTTTGACACGATTCAAAGATAAACAAGACCTGTAAAGAATTTTTTAAAATTTCACGGAAATGAAAAAATAGGTTCCTAGGAAAAATTTAAATGATTGTTTATTTCCAAAAATTATATTTCAAGAGATTACTTAAAAACATTTCAAAACATTCCGAAAAGTTTCAAAAATTGTCAACGAAGAATCTGAAAGATTTTAAGGCTATTTTTTTATTTTTCAGAACTAAAAAAAATCTGGAAAAATTTGAATAATGTAGCTGATTATAAGGCAATTTTTTGACTATTTGAACGATTTTCAAAAATGTACTGAAAAAATATAAAAAAATCTGGAAAAATTTGAATAATGTAGATGATTATAAAGCAATTTTTTGACTATTTGAATGATTTTCAAAAATGTTCTGAAAAGTTCGAGATTGCTAAAAATATTTTTAGGAATTTAAGACGTTTTGAATAGATTGGAAATCTTCGAAAATTGGAAACATTTCCGAAAATATATAAAATATTTCTTGATTTCCTTCAGCTCTTTTGGGAAGACATGATTTTTTTCTAATATTTGGTCAAATCCTATAAAAAACTAAAATTTCTTTAAAATGTTTCGGATACAAATTTAAATATTTATTTAATAAAAAAAATTTTCTACTATAGAAGATGAA
>JAWWLR010028710.1:0-10613 GCA_035041075.1 Acraspis erinacei | reverse complement strand
TTTTTAACTATTGAAAATTTTCGTCTCAAATTTGATACGATGGAGATTTTTTTTCATTTTCGCGGATGAATAAGTCGCAACGAGGAAAATGAAAAAAATCAGTATTTATAGCATATGTAAATCCGGTCTTCATTTTATACCCCTGAAAATTTGCGGTTGACCCGAACCCTTTTCTATTGAAATATAAATTTTCAAAGCAGTCCAAAAGATTCATATTTTGAGTCTTGATTAGCCGAGGTAATGACTAAGTTGAAGTTGTCTAAATTTTTGTAATTCAATTTTTAGGGGGACCTGATTTACATTAAATGCAAAACCTGATTTTTTAACTTTTCTCTCGGAGTTATTCATCCCCAAAAATGAACAAAACTTCCAATCTGGAATTTGAAAACGAAATTTTTCATACTTAAGTATAAAAAGTTAAAAAAAGGGATACAAAATGAAAAAATCTGATCACAAATGAAGCTTATGAAGGTGAGTTTTTATTTTTTTTAAACAAAATGTTTTTACTAAGGCTATGGAAGTATTAAAAAAATTTTCTTTTTCAGTTGCTGTTAAAAGACAAGTTTTATTCATTATATCCCAATAAAGTTGCTTTTGCAGTATAAAAACAGTCAAATACGTCTGATTGGATTCAATACAATTTTAAATTGTGGGGTTTAAATATTTCTCTATCCTATAATGTACATAAAAATTTTTAACATAAACATGCTTCTGTACCATTGCATTTTTTAAACCACATTTAAAAATAATATGTCTATAATTTATTAAATTTTTGTGTCAAATCACTTCAAGAAAACATTGAATATTATTACCTACGATTTTCCTATGATAGCGAAAAAATGATATGAAAATCATTATAGGTAGGCTTAAAATGATTTTTCTATAATAATCTTTCCTGTAGGGTAACATTAGGACTATATTTCTCATTATATGTTAAAATGCGACTGCCATCAGGTATTGCTTTAATCAATTATCTCACAATCAACTGAGATGCCTTCAGAAAACTCAAATTTATAATTTTGTCATTTTTTTTACATATCATATGTATTACATTATAAGCATCTATCGTTACATTTTTTAAAGGAATTGCCAAGTTAATTCAAAATCCATAATTTTGCCAGTAATTTACAAAAAAAATTATTTCAAAGCCTAACTTTTCAATTCCGTATAACACTTTCATTTTTAACCATTATTTATTTATGAATCCCATTTTTTATTTTTTATTACTACCATGTTTAAAATTTATTTTTCATTTTTATATTTATTCTGGAGTCGATTAACAACAATTTGTAATCTTTCAATTTTGTTATTATTATTTAATTTTCTTTTTCTATCCTTATATTTCTAAAAATACATTTTATGTTATAGATAATTTTTTTAGCAAGGATCCTAAAACACTTGTTCCAAACTCTATTTGAAACACGTATACTGGTTGACGCATTATTTTTTTATATCTTTGAAAGTCTTAATAGATTTTGCATATTTGAAATAATGTTTATATATCTCCGAATATATTATTAAAAATTTCAGGCCCTTTATTGCACATGAAATATTCTTTTATTAATCGCTTCATTATTTTTCTCTCATAACTAATGCAATTGGCAGCAAGAAGCGCAGCAGCGCCACCAGCGGATTCTTTCTCGGCGAGCATTAAACTTTAACCAGAACTCCTATGAAAAATTCGGCTCGGGCGGATAGGGCAGCTCTATAGAGATTGGTGTAACATAAACGACCGGTTACTCTTGATAAACGAGTGGCCCGTGTCGATACACTAACCTGTAGTGTATGAAAAAAATTTCTATGAACGAACCAATTATGTATGTAAAAACACTCTGTGTTCCAGGATTTTCTCCGTGTATAATTCTCAGAAAACTCGGCGATTTTCAACATAAAATGACTTTCCTATCCAAAATTTAAAAAAATTGTAATTTCGGAAATCTGAAATTTTGCGCTGACTTTACCTTGGCGAGTAAGAAAACTATCCTCCAATGCCCTTTTTTGACAGATCTGTTTTTCAAATAAACTTGACTTTTACTAACATTGTAACGTTGTGGCCTGTAACTTTTTATGGCTCCTGTTGGAAGTACAAGTATTGAAAAAGATGGAAATTGGGGGATCAGAAAAGATAAAACAATTCTATCTCTCTCAATCGGTTACTGTGCATCTCTTATCTCTCTTCTCTTTTTCTATCGCTTAGTTTTTTTCAGTGTCCTGTTTCTTATCTCTTTGTATCATCCATCTATCAACATTACCTTCTTCTACATATTTTTCAATATAAATTTCCGTCTATCTCTTTTAATACTCGCTTCTTCACAAGAGATAGAGAAAATGCATCCGATTCTATCTCCTTGTCAATCTAAATTTATATCTATCTTTTTCAAACCCCTCTTCTCTATCCCACCCTCTCCTTTATCTGCCCACGTAAATATTTTTCGACCTCTATGCCCATGTAGATTTCCGGCAGTTTTTTGTTAACGCCCTCTAATTTTATCTTATCTGATCCTTTATCTCTTCAATTATTGTTTGTAATGATATCAACAAACGATGTTACGAATTATCACATAAGTGCACGTTTTGCTCCATAAGCGGCCATACTGGCAATAAAATGGGAAAGTGTATCATTTCCTATATAAAATCTTCCATTCGTTTCAAATCAATCATTAGACTTTACCAAAAATAGTCTCCAATTAAGGGATAGCCGATTTTACAGAAAAAATCCGAATTTTTGCTGAAAATATTAGATTCCGTAACCTTATATCTGCAGGACTTTGAATTAAAAAGTAAATGGATAGTCCTCAGAAAGATAAGATTTCTTTATTTTTTTCTGGTTATAATTGGAGTATCTTTTAAAATTTTTCTAAGTGTCAAGTATACAAATATCGATTAATCCAATATTTTCAGCAAAAATCCTAATTTTTGTCTATAAAATCGGCTAATAACAGATTCGAAAAGACCGGCAAATTTTGCATATAAGAAATGATAAATTTCGAGTATTTGATGCTCTTGAACATAATGAACAAGAGACCCGAGAATGTTGGATTCATCTTGGCGTTAACAGGTCTATTAACAGATTTGACTCGTTATATCTGCGAAACCAAAAATTATGCTCCTCTTGAAATTTTGTTTACTTTGAAGTATCACTATAAGTTATTATTTAGACCAATTTTGAATTAATTTGAAGAGGTTAAAGAAACGGCCTTCAACACAAGTTTTGGGGGGGGGACTTTGTACAGTATTCTTCTACATATTTATATGTTTTGGACGGTTTTATATATATAATAAAATATAAATTTTTAGACTGCTTCATGCACGACAGTTATTATTTGTTTTATGTAAGATTGCAATTTCAGTTAACGTTTAACGAAGATGTTGACACATACCTCTGCCTTGGGTCGTAATTTATGACGTACGTGGCGTTTTTTGGGGTCACGCTTTATCCCCAGTCACTTAGTAATTGGACACTTCAAATTTTCACTTAATAAACTATGCTAAATTTGAAAATCAATCAATATCATAATTTTTTAAGTGACGCCAAGGCGGTATTTAACGCCATGCAACCCAGGCAATGATCAATTTTCTGTCTTATCCCGACTGAAGCCACTCTGAATGTTATTTCCGGCTTTGTGTACAATAGAGCTGAGAAAATCGTTACAAAAGTGGCATCCATCGTTGGGCCAGAAAACATTATGACTGAGACACATTTTTTAATTCTTTTCAACGTTCGCTTTTGTGAATTCTTCACCACAAAGCGCCAGAACCGAATCGTCCTAGCTATGCTAATTGAATTTTAGCTTTCTCTCGGCCATTTTTTTACACCTGAATCCCAAATATACAATTTTTTATGTGCTATATATTATATCATTGAAATGTATGGATATATGGAATTTATTTGATAGTGTGATCTCATTGATAATATTTATACAGTGCAGTTGCATATTTCCGGGAATAAATAATCATTTGCTGAAGACATTCTATTGTTTAAGGGATTTCAGGATTTCGGAAATGCGTTCGGGATTTTTTTTCTGAAATGTAGGAAGTATTCGAGAAATTTCTTCTTTTTAATGTAGTGATAATTGAGGCTATTCATACGGAATTTCAAAAGTGTAGGTCATTTTGAATTTCGTTGAAATTATTCAAATTTCTTTAGAATTATTTTTAAATTTCCGGGATTTTAGTAAAAAGTTTAGGATTTTTTCGATTTCGGAATCATTTGAGGGATTTTCAGATTAGAAATATTGTAAAATGGACAATTCTACATATTAAAGTGGATAGATTATGGGCGAAAACTACCGACACGATTATAATTTGGGAAAGCTCGTTAACGGAGAATGAACTTCGCGAAACAGTTGAGTACGTCAAACTCAACACCGACGGGGATGACATGACAATGAGCTAGCGTCTAGTTAGGATCCACCAATATTTTTGTAAAATGTATAAGACGTGGGAAGAAAGTGAGGAGCGAGATTTGACAGCCGAGAGCGACAGGCTTCAGGTTTCGCGTAACGACACGATGGCAACCCCCACGATCGATTCTTAGCACCCCTATGACAAAATCGTCCGTTCAGATAACAGTTTTCCCAACCAGTTACAATGCGCTCGTGTTTACGGAGTGCTTTTCAGGAATTAGAAGATGCTGCTGAATGATATATTTAAGTCAGCGCTCAGATGGTTGTCGAGGTTGCTGGGTATACCTGATGATAGGTATCCTAAAAGATGTTTTCTTAAATGTAAGGCAATGTCCCTAAAACCTGATTGCAACCCGAAGAATAACTGGGTTCTCTTGCTAAAAAATATGTCCACTCTAAGTAACTGGGAGCAATTATGGCTTCACTTGGATTCTGTGTCGCTCGCTGAAAATATGGATGTTTTTTTTTAAATAACGTTTCTGATTATCTCTGGCGTTCCGACTTTCAATCATATCTGCATCTTAGATTAACTTTTTATATACCTTATATTATAGTTCAACTTAGACTTCTGGGCTCTATCAGGAGTTGTATACGTTTTGGAGAATATACATTTACTTATGACCCTGCTAGACTCTGTCCTATATGTAACCTGACAGTAACAGCGGACCTTTATCATTTGCTGGCTGTTTGTCCTGCCTATCCTGACTCAAGAATATCAATCTTAGGTCACCCAGCAACCAGGACAACCAATAGCCAGAATTGACTAAGTCTTTTAAACTCTAATAGTCCACACGAGCTGCGCAAAGTTGCATTGTACGTTCGACAGATTATTTAAATAAGAGCATTCATTCTGGAGCCGTGACTGTCTTTATACCCTTAAATAATGTGTTCTCTTATAAAAATTTGCAAGTTACTTCTTTTTATTATGCTGCTTAATCTGGTCGCACATTATTACTTTTCGTTTATATTTGTATTTCATATTGCTACTCATTTGTATGGACCTCAGGTTGAAAAACAAATTATTGAATAATCAATAAACATAAGAATAACAATCCAACTAGCGCCCTAAGTAACGCATATGCTGTAGTAGTGCATCCCGATTTTCTAATCCCTTTTTTGCCGAAAGCGTTTCTGACATCCACTACTTTTTGGGCTCATCTGCTTTATTTTAACTGTGGGTGTTATCCAGGTTTTCCTCATGCATAAACGGTGCCAGCTAATTTCAGCTATCCTCCATTGGGTACCCATGCTGTTGAAGCACCGAATTTGTCGAATGCTGCGACGGGCCCAAGAGCGCGAGGTGTGAATTCTCCGACCTTAGCCCTTTTAGTGTCCACTACCACTGTTGAAACTTCAAGAGGGGCGCAAATTTCTACGAACTGTAGCTGTTGCTCTGGACCCAACCGCCGATGAGAATAGGGATGAGTGACTGTAGGTTTCGTTCATTTCAACCGTTCGATGCTAGGGGCCTGATATTCTATTCGAACAAGTAGATGCGGTCAATCCACGGACTCTTCTATCCAGGCTCATGCTGCACCTATACATGGTGTCCCAGAAGCATTGTCGTTTGTTGTTAAGTATTTTCCAAATACGAGGCTTTAATCTAACGCCAAACTCAAATAATTCGAGAAACGCCTAAAAATGTAAGGAGTAAAGGGAATTCTCCGGCAGTTTCCTCGATGACCCCATTAGAGCACATAATAGCCGGACGTGGTTGATCCGATAATTTCCTAAGCAAACTCGAAAATTTCCCAACGGCTAGCTTACCTATACAGGGTGACCTAAGGGTATTGTAGTTCCTTGTAATGGTGGATACAAAACAAAAATTCAAATCGGAAAGTCCCAGAAAATTTTTGGGTTCGTTGCAAGTGTACGTGAGATCCCGAAAAGCAGTATCTCCTACCGCGGTAAAGGGTGATCTGGAACGGAAAAAAGAGTTTGCCTAAAATGACATGAAAAATATAACCTTTTTAGTACCCATACATTTTTAAGGTATTTCCAGTGAACAGTATGATATTGGATAGACAAATAAAAGTATGCAAATAATAGATGATATTATTTAGATGATTTTGTTCAGTATATACATGCAGACACATATCTTCAGCTTCCCTGGACAACGAAATAATTCCATTTAAAAGAAAATATAAACACTTTTTTTATCATAATGTTTCTTTTGATATAAAATTTTCCGGGATCGCTAAAACTTAAGCTCAGTTCAAGAAAAGTATCGTGAAAAACGATGATGATTGAGTAAAAAAACAGCTCTATAAAACTTTATTTTTATTCATAAAGGCTCATGAAAACAACGGCGAGAAATGTAAATGATGCAAATGTGAACCTTTGTCATTTTTTTCGAAACAGACCCTGCAAATTTGAGTTGTGTAATTTTTTAAAAATAAATTCCCTATAACTTGTATTATTTGCTTAGGCTCCTTGTTAATTTTACAACATGAAAGTAATATTGAAATTTTAAAAAACATGGAAATTTTCCTTTTCAAAGAAATAGACTTAGGTCGTTATTTACGGAAAGCCATTGCTATAATTATATGTTCACTTACTTATTTATCGAACATTCAATATTTTAAATTAATATTCACGTTTTTATTTTTATCATTGACATCGCGCACTAAACGTACCACGATGATGTACGCATAAAAAGGAAGATCACCCGTTTGAGTTACCGTCGTTTTTTTAGGAATTTAAATAGAGTATAATAAAATAAAAAAAACAAATATTCCACACATATTCGTAATGTTCCCATATAGTATGATATACATTTCATTTTTTAACAGGACCTGAAATGTGGACTTGTGTCCTTTTTCACCGTAATTTTCTGCAACTAAGATTAAGCTTTAGCGATCCCGGTTGAATTTAAATCAAAAGTAACATTCAGATAAAAAAAATCATTAAAACTATATTTTTGAAAAAACAGTTATGTCGTTGTCCTGTACCGTAACAATATATGGGGACTAGATAGGTTATATTTTTCAAAATTTCCCGTAAAAATAAGCAGTTTGGATTATATGCCGACGGTATTTTAGCTCAGTTTTTAGTCTCAAACAAGATCCCGTCATTGTTTTTGTCTTCAATTTAGGAAAGTTCTTTTTTCGTTCAGTATCACCCTGGGTAATTTCAACTTGCTTCACGCATTAAAAAAATAATAATAAAAATAAAACAAGTGCGATTACGAACGTGATTGTCTGTTTGAATCGGATCCAGTCAAGTTTTGTCGACTAGTTAATTGACTTTGTAAAAAAAATCAATTCTTTGATTTAAAAATGATCAAGATAAAACATTTACAGGCACACAAACAAAATGTGCCTGTTCACAGTAGTGATATATATCGACGACCTGGGTGCACCGTGTCGTACACCAGGTCATTTAGAACGTCATCTAGGAGAACTCGTATGAAATTTAAACTTTGTCCATAACGAAAACAATTACAAATGGTGAGTCGACGACCCGGGTGGGTCGTATCGGGTCCCAGGCCATTTAAAACTTCATCTACGAGAACTTTTTTGAAATTTAAAATTTCTTCAGTAACCAAAATATTTATAAATGGTGAGTCGACGACTCGGGTGCGTCGGCTCGTGCACCAGATCATATAAAACCTCATCTACGATAAATTTTTTGAAATTTAAATTTTTGACTATGACAAAAATAATGACAAATGGTGAGTCGACGACACGGGTGTGCCGGATCTTACACCAGGTCATATAAAACCTGATTTACGAGACCTTTTTTTAAATTTAAATTTGACCAAAACCAAAATAATTACAAATGGTAATTCGACGAATCGGGTGCGCCGTATCGTGCACCAGGTCATTTAAAACGTCTTCTACGGAAACTTTTTTGAAATTTAAATTTCGTTAATAACCAAAATAATTACAAATAGTGATTCGACGACCCGGGCGGGTCTTATCGTGCCCCAGTCCATTTAAAAAGTCATCTAAGAGAAATTTTTTGAATTTTAAATTTTTTCAATAACCAAAATAATTATAAATGCTGAGTCGTGCACCGGTCGTGCCGGTTCGTGCACCAGGTCATATAAAAATTCATTTACGAAAACTTTTTTTTAATTTAACTTTTGTCAATGAGCAAAATGATTAAAAATGGTAATTCGACGACCCAGGTGTGCCGTATCGTGGTCATTTAAAACATCATCTACGGAAACTTTTTTGAAATTTAAATTTTGTTAATAACCAAAATAATTATAAATGCTGAGTCAATGACCCGCGTGCGCCGGTTCGTGCACCAGGTCGTATAAAAATTAATTTACGAAAACTTTTTTTTAATTTAACTTTTTACAATGAGAAAAATGATTAAAAATGGTGATTCGACGACCCGAGCGTTCCGTATCGTTGTCATTTAAAACGTCATCTACGGAACTTTTTTGAAATTTAAATTTTGTTAATAATCAAAATAATTACAAATGGTTATTCGACGACCCGGGTGCGCCGTATCGTTTGCCAGATCATTTAAAACGTCATCTAAGGGAACTTTTTTGAAATTTAAATTTTTCCAAAAACCAAAATAATTACAAATGGTGAGTCGACGACCCGGGTGCGCCGGATCGTGCACCAGGTCCTTAAAAACCTCATATACGGGAACTTTTTAGAAATTTAAATTGGATCAATAACCAAAATAAGTGCAAATGATGAGGCGATGACCCAGGTGCGCCGGATCGTGCACCAGGTCATATAAAACCTCATCTACGAGAACTTTTTTTGAAATTAAAATTTTTTTCATAACCAAAACAATTAAAAATAGTGAGTCGACGACCTAGGTGGGTCGCATCGTAGCCCAGGTCATTTAAAACGTCATCTACGGGAACTTTTTTAAAAATTTAAATTGGTTCAATAACCAAAATAATTTAATATGATGAGTCGATGACCCGGGTGCACCGGATCGTGCACCAAGTCCTTTAAAAACTCATATACCGGAACTTTTTAGAAATTTAAATTGGTTCAATAACCACCATAAGTAAAAATGATGAGGCGATGACCCGGGCATGCCGGATCGTGCACCAGATCATTTAACACGTCATCTACGAGATCTTTTTTGCCATTTATATTTTCTCAATAACCAAAACAATTACAAATGATGAGTCGATTACTCGCGTACACATGATCGTGCACTAGGTAGTTTAGCACGTATTCTGCAAGAACTTTTTCAGAGTTCAAATTTTTGCAGCACCCAAAGTAACTACCAATGGTGAGTCGGCGACCCAGGTACGCCCGACTAACCATTTTTAATTCTATTGGTCATTGAAAAGATTGAATTTCAAAAAAGTTCTCTTAGATGACGTTTTAAATTACTTGATGCACGATCCTGCCCACCCGGGTCGTCGACTCACCACTTGTAATTGTTTTGGTTATTGAGCAAATTTAAATATCTAAAAAATTTTGCAGGTGACGTTTTAAAGGACCTGCTGCACGATACGGCGCACCCGGCTAGCCATTGAAAAAATTCAAATTTAAAAAAAGTGCTTGTACATGACGTTTTAAATGGCCTGGTACAATGTACGGCGCACCAAGGTAGCCGACACAGCATTTGTAATTATTTTGTTTATAGGCCAAATTTAAATTTCAAAAACTTTCTCGTAGGTGACGTTTTAAATCACCTGGTGCACGATACGGCGCACCCGCGTCGTCGCATCACCATTTTTCATTATTTTTGTCATTGTCAAACATTTAAATTTCAAACAATTTGTGGTAGATGAAGTTTTAAATGACCTGGTGCACGATAGGGCGCACCCGGGTCGCCGACACACCATTTGTAATTATTCTGGTTGTGACAATTCGTACTTGTCACATACGCTTCCCGACCAGTGTCACGGGTGGTACTGCCGCTCTCGTTTCCCCCACCTAACGATACCACCGCCACGCGAATTCACCGCTACCGCGCACACGTCTGAACCCCGCATACCGCGCTGTGCGGTACAAAAACCACGCCGGACTCGCAACCAGACACTCTCGAGGCAGCCGGCTCGAGCGGTTAAGCAATAGGTGCTTCCATATCCACCTCTCGGGTGCCGGTAGACCGTGGCATTGGGTGCTTCCGAACATGGCTACCCTGCTGACCCCTTAAGAGAAAGTCGCTGTCCCATCTGCCTCACCTGACTGACCCGAAACCTCCGCAAGCTTAGGGGGCACCTCGCCCAAATCAGGGGAACACCAGTTAATTCCGCCCCGTCCACACCGCTAC